>CM075968.1:2752243-2899743 GCA_038048745.1 Coluber constrictor foxii
CGCCATTTCTCTGGAAGCCCTTAATTTCTCAGCACGGAGAGGAACCTTTGCAAGGCCCTCGAGCGGCCTGGTGTAGAAATATTATGGGGTCCCTGCCATGCACGACCAAAGTGTCAAGTCCAGGGATGAAATCCAGGAGGGTCTGACAGGTTCTGGAGAATCGGTAGCGGAAATTTTTAGTAGTTCGGAGAACCAGCAAATACCACCTCTGGCTGACCCTAAAGTGGGGGTGGGGGGTGGGAATGGAGATTTTGCAGTATTCTTCCCCTAGAGTGGGGAAGAAATGGGGATTTTGCAGTATCCTTCCCCCAGGAGTAGGGAGGGAATGGGGATTTTGCAGTATCCTTCCCCTGGAGTAGGGAGGGAATGGGGATTTTGCAGTATCCTTCTCCCAGGAGTGGGGAGGGAATGGGGATTTTGCAATATCCTTCCCCTGGAGTAGGGAGGGAATGGGGATTTTGCAGTATCCTTCCCCCAGGAGTAGGGAGGGAATGGGGATTTTGCAGTATCCTTCCCCTGGAGTAGGGAGGGAATGGGGATTTTGTAGTATCCTTCCCCCAGGAGTAGGGAGGGAAAGGGGATTTTGCAGTATCCTTCCCCCAGGAGTAGGGAGGGAATGGGGATTTTGCAGTATCCTTCCCCTGCCACGCCCACCAAACCACTCCACACCCACCAAGCCACGCCCACAGAACCGGTAGTAAAAAAATTGGATTTCACCACTGGTCCTGTCCGTCTGTTTCCAGGCATTGAGGTCCGACGGACAGAGCTGGGCCCAGAGAGAGCTGGCGGTGGGGCCTCCCTGATGCCAACCCACCGCTGGGACCAGCTGGACACAATAGAGATCCCAGCCGAGGAAGTGGAGCGCCTGAGAGTGAGAGGTAAGGTCCCGGACGAGGGCAGGGAGGTTCTCCTAAACTTCCTCCCTTCCGTATGAATCTTTGTGCCAGATAACCTACCAAGGTTTGGGCTGTCTCATCTCGAGCTTTCGCACCACCAGCTCTTCTACCTTTCTCCAGGCCTACGTCAAATCACCCTCACCCATACTTGGTACAGCTACGGGGCCCTCCAGCATCTTCTCGCCAGCAGCAGTCCTGTCGTCGACGACTCCGCAGTGTCCGACGGAGGACGGAGGTGAGTCCCCCCCCCTCCCACAACACGGACTCCTTGGTTTTGGGAAAGGAGCCAAATAGCTCCATTCAGACCATCGTTTTTTCCCTGGCATCCATTGTGCATGGATACAGCATCAAGTTTGGGGGGGGGGTTCCCATCAATCCATCAAAATAGAGCCGGAAGGGACTTTGGGGGTTCTTAAATCCAACCCCCTACTCAAAAAGGAGACCCTATATCACTCTGGACAAACAGCTTTCTGGTGGCCAGCTGTTCCACTGGTTAATTGTCCTCACTGTTAGGAAGTTTTTCCTTAATTCCAGGTGGCTTCTCTCCTTGATTAGTTTCCATCCGCTGTTTCTTGTCCTGCCTTCGGGGGCTTTGAATAATAATTTGAGCCCCTTCTCCTTTGGGGCAGCCCCTTAAATATTGGAAGACTGCTATCATGTCCCCCACTGGTCCTCCTTTTCTCTAGACTGGCCCAACCCAAATCCTGCAGCCGTTCTTCCTATGTTTTTATCTCCTGGTCTTTAATCCTCTTAATTGCTCTTCTCTGCACTTGTTCCAGAGTCTCAACATCCATGAAAACATCCCGGACCCATGCAGGGTGGGGTGGGGTGAGGGATTGAGTCCCTCTCCTACTTTCCTGCTTGTGGGATTATCTGCAAGGTTCTCTCTCAGCAGCCAATTTTTGCATGAGATCCGTATTGCCCTACTGCCCTTCGGGTGGGCTTGTCGTTCTTGCTGCTGGGCACAAGAGGGTGCTGTTGGTTCTTTTATTGCTCTCTCTCTCTCTCTCTCTCTCTCTCTCTCTCTCTCTCTGTTTTTCTCTCCCTTTCTCTTTCTCTCTCTCTATTTCTCTGTTACTCTCTCTGCTTCTCTCTCCCTTTCTCTCTATTTCTGTTTCTCTGTTTCTCTCTCTTTCTCTCTCCCTTTCTCTCTCTCTCTATTTCTCTTAGTCTCTCTGCTTCTCTCTCCCTTTCTCTCTATTTCTGTTTCTGTTTCTCTCTATTTCTCTCTGTTTCTCTGCTTCTCTGCTTCTCTCTCTCTTTTTCTCTCTTTTTTCTCTCTTTCTGTCTCCCTTTCTCTGTCCCTTTCTCTCTCTCTGTTACTCTCTCTGTTTCTCTCTTTCTGTGTTTCTCTCTCTCTCTCTCTCTGTTTCTCTGTTACTCTCTCTCTGTTTTTCTCTCTGTGTTTCTCCCTCTCCCTCTCTGTTTTTCTCTGTTTCTCTCTATTTCTCTTTCTCTCTCTTTCTCTCTGCTGCTCTCTCTCTCTCTTTCTCTCTATGTTTCTCTCTCTTTCTCTCTCCCTTTCTCTCTGTTTCTCTGTTTCTCTCTCTCTGTTTCTCTCTCTGTGTGTTTCTCCCTCTCCTTCCCTCTCTCTCTGTTTCTCACTTGTTCTCTCTCTGTTGCTCTCTCTCTCTCTGTTTCTCTTTCTCTCTCCCTTTCTCTCTCTCTTTGTTTCGCTGTTTCTCTCTCTCTGCTTCTGTCTCTCTCTTTTTCTCTCTCTATGTTTCTCTCTTTTTCTCTCTCCCTTTCTCTCTCTCTGTTTCTGTGTGTGTGTGTTTCTCCCTCTCTCTCTCTCTCTCTCTGTTACTCTCTCTCTTTCTCTCTTTCTCTCTCTGTTGCTCTCTCTCTTTATTTCTCTGCTTCTCTGTTTCTCTCTCTCTGTGTTTCTCTTTCTCTGTTTCTTTCTGTTTCTCTCTCTCTTTTTCTCTGTGTGTTTCTCTCTTTCTCTGTGTTTCTCTCTCTCTCTCTCTTTCTCTCCCCCACCCCCCAAAAGAAAACAATTGCTGGGGAAAAAAGAAGGGCAAGGTTTTTGTGAATGACATTGGCAGATTTGATTCCGCCTCAAGATGAATCGAACGGACTCCCCCAATCTGATTTACCTGTTCACTTTGCTTAGTTTTACTGTTTAGTCTCCGGGCTTTTAATGGTCTTAATGGCATAATCATCTTAATTGCAGAGAAGAGCAACTAAAATGATTAAGGGCCTGGAGACAAAAGCATATGAAAAACGGTTGCAGGATTTGAGTTTGACACGTCTAGAGAAAAGAAGGACTTAAGGGGGGAATGATAGCAATATTTCAGGATTTGAGAGGCTGCCCCAAAGAAGAAGGGGGTCAAATTATTCTCCAAAGCACCAGAAGGAAGGACAAGAAACAATGGATTGCGTACACATTTGCTGCAGAGCTGAACTGATTTAGTTCATCTTTCCTTGATTTAGAAGATGGAATGGGTGATTTAAGAGTTGCTCTGCACACAGGATGGGGGTCTTGCAATCTCCAGGGATCTTTGTTGCGGCTCCTGGCCAAGGGGTGGAAGGAGAAACGTTGGGCCCCTTCCCCAATTTTCCCCGAATGTTCCTCATCTCCCTTGTGCCCCTCTGCTTGTGGGGCACAGAAGCCATGTCACCATGGCTTGGGCCATCTCACCAAGCCTCCCACGCTCACCTCTTCCTTCTTAGGCATCTGAGCACGCAGGTGGCCTCTTCCATCGTCTCCTCCAGCTTGGTCAGCAACTACGAGAAGATCAGCACGTCTGTGCGGTACCGTCTTCGGCACCGGGTTCAGGTGAGGCGTGAGTGAAAGGAAGGAAGCTGGGGAAAGCAGGAGAAAGGAAGGGGGTTCCCGAAGGACCTCAGGACGGTCCATTTTATTCCCTCAAGGCAGGGGTGAAATCCAGCAGGTTCTGACAGGTTCTGGAGAACCAGTAGTGGAAATTTTGAGCAGTTCAGAGAACCGGCAAATACCACCTCTGGCTGGCCCCAGAGTGGGGTGGGAATGCGGATTTTGCATTATCCTTCTCCCAGGAGTGGGGTGGGAATGGAGATTTTGCAGTATCATTCCCCTGGAGTGAGGTGGAAATGGAGATTTTGCAGTATCTTTCCCCTGGAGTGAGGTGGGAATGGAGATTTTGCAGTATCTTTCCCCTGGAGTGAGGTGGGAATGGAGATTTTGCAGTATCTTTCCCCTGGAGTGGGGATGGAATGGAGATTTTGCAGTATCCTTCCTCTGGAGCGGGGAGGGAATGGAGATTTGGAAGTATCCTTCCCCTGGAGTGGGATGGGAATGGAGATTTTGCAGTGTCTTTCCCCTGGAGTGAGGTGGGAATGGAGATTTTGCAGTATCTTTCCCCTGGAGTGGGGATGGAATGGAGATTTTGCAGTATCCTTCCTCTGGAGCGGGGAGGGAATGGGGATTTGGAAGTATCCTTCCCCTGGAGTGGGATGGGAATGGAGATTTTGCAGTGTCTTTCCCCTGGAGTGGGGATGGAATGGAGATTTTGCAGTATCCTTCCTCTGGAGTGGGGAGGGAATGGAGATTTTGCAGAATCCTTCCCCTGGAGCGGGGAGGGAATGGGGATTTTGCAGAATTCTTCCTCTGGAGCGAGGAGGGAATGGGGATTTTGCAGTATCTTTCCCCTGGAGTGGAGAGGGAATGGAGATTTTGCAGAATCCTTCCCCTGGAGTGGAGAGGGAATGGAGATTTTGCAGTATCCTTTCCGTGCCACGCCCTCCAAGCCACACCCACAGAACTGGTAGTAAAAAAAAAATTGGATTTCACCACTGCCTCCAGGTCTGTGTTTCCTTGAGGGACCAGTTGGGACAAATGTCCACCAGTAGAAGGACATCATCTGCTGATCTTCAGACACCAAATGGGCAGATCCATCCTCTTTCCCTCCTTTCCTTTCCCTCCTTTCCTTGTTTTCCCCCATCATTATTCATATCGTAGCATCTCCATGGTCCCATTATCAAAATTTGGAGGGTTGGCAAACGACTCATATTTATGACGGGCGCCCGCGTCTCCTTTTTGAGACCGTCTGGCAAGCCAAGTCCAGGGGGAAGCCAGGCTCCCTTCACAACCTGTCTTTTTCAACGGCAGCGACTCACTTAACAACCGTCGTAAAACGGGGCAGAACTCCCTGAACAAATGTCTCACTTCACGACAGAAATTTGTAGGGCTCCCTTGTGGTCATAAGTCGAGGACGCCACCTGTGCTTTTCCTCCAAGGACTCAATGCTATTTCCCCCATCTCAAACGCAATCCTGACTAGGTGGCTCAGGGGCTAAGACGCTGAGCTTGCCGATCAGAAAGATTGGCAGTTCGGCGGTTCGAATCCCTAGTACCGGTCTCCTGCGTGAGTAGGGGGTTGGACTAGATGATCTCCAAGGCCCCTTCCAGCTCTGTTATTATCTTTTGCCATCCAACCATTCTTCTGAAGATTAAAATTCACCAGAAATCTAAGTTGACCATTTTCAGTTTTGGGGAGTTTTTCCCCCCAAAGGCAGCTTTTTTTCATGAGGCAACTGGACATTCTGGTTTTTTTTTTCCTTTTGAAGATGGTTCACTTCTCATTCCGAGAAGCTTCTTCCACTCTGACTTGGATGTCCAGTCAGAACCGAAGAAGCTTCTTGGAATGAGAAGCAAAACTCCTTCCAAGAAAAACCAAGGAAGCTCAGTTGCCTCTTGAAAATAAACCCCATGAGACAACCAGGACTTTAGATGGTTGAAGATCTCCGTAAACCAGAGGTCTTCAAACTTGGCAGCTTGAAGACTTGTGGACTTCAACTCCCAGAATTCATGGTGGCTGGAGAATTCTGGGAGTTGAAGTCCCCAAGTCTTAAAGCTGCCAAGTTTGAAGACCTCTGCCATAGTCACTTGGAGCTTTTGACCTTCTGAAGATCAGCAAGGCGCCTTGAATTCCTTAAATGAAACGCAAAGGTCCTGGTTTGAGGGTCACCCCAACTTCAAGAAAAGAATGCAGTGGGCCTTAATTTGTGGTTGAAGGAGCCTTTTTCATAAATTAAATAAGACCTTTCCTCCACATAGCACAAACATCAAGGGAGATGTAGGGAAATCTCCGTCTGGTGCCATCCAATCAACTTTATCAAGATGAACCCGAGAGTTGCAAGGAGAACTTCCAAGAAACCCACAACCGAGCATTTGGGGGGGGGGTCAGAAAAACCTTGCATCTCCAGGATGCCCTTTCCAGAAAGGCATTATCTCTCCTTTCTGAACTTCTTTCTCTGTAGGCTTTGCCAGATCAGCTCGTGGAACCAATTTGTGCTTTTTGGAACTTCAGCAGAAGGTAGGCTGGGGTTCAGAGAAGTCTCCCAGTTGCATTTTATGGAAAGGGCAAGGAAGGAAAGGAGGAAGGAAGGAAGGAA
Organism: Coluber constrictor foxii; assembly: GCA_038048745.1. Classification (NCBI taxonomy): domain Eukaryota; kingdom Metazoa; phylum Chordata; class Lepidosauria; order Squamata; family Colubridae; genus Coluber; species Coluber constrictor. Next base: position 2,758,518 of record CM075968.1, read on the forward strand.
GGAAGGAAGGAAGGAAGGAAGGAAGGAAGGAAGGAAGGAAGGAAGGAAGGAAGGAAAGAAAGAAAGAAAGAAAGAAAGAAAGAAAGAAAGAAAGAAAGAAAGAAAGAAAGAAAGAAAGAAAGAAAGAAAGAAAGAAAGAAAGAAAGACAGACAGACATTGGTAAACCTTGTTGGTTTCAAAGAGTACCAGCTCTTGAAAGTTGCAACTCTCTAATGATGATGCGGTGACTCAGTGGCTAAGACGCCGAGCTTGTTGATCGAAAGGTCGGCAGTTCAGTGGTTCGAATCCCTAGCGCCATGTAACAGGGGTGAGCTCCCATGACTTGTCTCAGCTTCTGTCAACCTAGCAGTTCGAAAGCACGTAAAAAAAATGCCAGTAGAAAAAATAGGGACCACCTTTGGTGGGAAGGGAACAGCATTCCGTGCGCCTTTGGCGTTGAGTCACGCCAGCCACATGACCACAGAGACGTCTTCGCACAGCACTGGCTCTTCGGCTTTGAAACGGGGATGAGCACCGCCCCCTAGAGTCAGGAACGACTAGCACATACGTGCAAGGGGAACCTTTACCTTTATCTAATGAGGATAGATGGGGGACTCAATGGACAGATGTTTGCCCCAAAGTCCATTGCTGACTCCCACGCGGCTTCCTGGTCCAACTTTCCTCCTTAAACCAGACCGTGTTTTATCAGCGCCCACCACAAGATGCTTCACCCTTTTTGTAGAAGGCCTTCTTGAGTATACCCAACATATGAACCAGGGGTGGGACTGAAAAATTTTAGCAACTGGTTCTCTGCCCAGTTGCTGGGTGGGCGTGGCCATGGGAGCGTGGCCTACTTGGCCTCCTGCATCACGGCGGGAGGCTTTTCTCGAGCCTCTGGGAGGGCAAAAACAGCCTCCCCTGGGCTCTGGAGGCCGGAAACGGCCCCGTTTCCAGACTTTTGGTACTTCCAAGAGGCCCATTTTTCGCCCGCCCAGAGCCTCCACTTGGGCCCTGCAATTACCTCGCATCCAAAATGGGCCAGGTAGAGACTCCTGGGACTGGTGGAGTGGAGTGGCATGGGCGGGGTAGCGTAGGTGGGCCCAGCCAGTCCTTTCAACTACCGGTTCGGCGAAGCAGATGTAAAATTAGCAATCGGTTCTCCCGAACCGTTGCGAACCGGCTGAATTCCATCCCTGATATAAACCAACAACAAGAGCAGCCAACAAAATCCAACCAACTCATCTGTGAGTGTTGTGGTCTGCTAATCACGCTTCCCCGTTCGTACACCACACGCGACTTAATTTATCCGTTAGTGAACGTAGTGGTCGGGTTGTGTTTGAAGTAGGCGAACCAGGAAAGGGGGTGTTTTTTAAGAAAAACTTTTAGGAAAGGGAAATGAGAGTTGGGTTAAGGTCTCTGGTGGTGGTTCTCAGCTCCTTTCCATGGGCACCTTTCCCTGGGGTGGGAGACTTCGATGTCCAGGGATTGAGTATCTGGGCCCAGAAGGTTTTCTTGCTCTTCAGTCCTGAAGGTGTTGGAGGCTGGTCGACCAGAGGTTGCTCGGTGTCTTCTTCTCAGGAGGATCTAACCACCTGTGCCTGTAACCACACCACCAACTTCGCAGTTCTGTTGCAGATCTATGAAGTTCAGGTTAGAAGGGGGTTGAGACTTGGGAGGGTTTCACTCCCAATGGAGGAAGACACTTCTTGGGGGGCTTTGGTGGAACTATGGGGAGAAGCCATGGAACGTGGATCCTTATTTGATTGGAGCAGAATCCTCCTTGGTTCCTTTTCCAGATCTCTTCTCTTCCCATCCTTCTGATGCAAAACCTGATGGTCCAAGAGTTGAACTGGCCTGTTGCAAGGAAACTGTTGAGGTGGGCCCTCACCCCCTTCCTTACCTTCATCAGGTTGTCTCTGTTTCTTGCAGAGGAGCCTGGAGGAGGAGTCCACGCTGAAGACCCTGACGTTTGTTGGCTGTGGCGTGTCCTTCTGTGCCTTGATAGTCACCTTGGTGCTCTTCTTAGCCGTCGGGTGAGTCTGAAATAACACAAACACAACACAATATCAGCTCCTGTCCCGGGTCCCACACGGCATCTTGAAACCAACCAACCCACTGAGCTCCGTTCACACAACCTTCTGAAACATTTAACCAAGATGAAGACTTGACGGGTCATGTGAATGCATCCGTGAGGTCCTTCCTTGGGCCGGATGAATCAGTTGTGTGAGTCCAGCTTCAGACTGGAGAAGGGATCTCAAAGAGATGATGAACGATCTCTTCCCCTAACCCTGTTTAGAATAGAATAGAATAGAATAGAATAGAATAGAATAGAATAGAATAGAATAGAATAGAATAGAATAGAATAGAATAGAATAGAATAGAATAGAATAGAATAGAATAGAATAGAATAGAATAGAATAGAATAGAATAGAATAGAATGGAATGAGAGGAGGGGAGAGAAGAGAAGGAAGAGAAAGAAGAGAAGAGAAGAGAGAAAATACGGAATGGAATGGAATGGAATGGAATGGAATGGAATGGAATGGAATAGAATAGAATAGAATAGAATAGAATAGAATAGAATAGAATAGAATAGAATAGAATAGAATAGAATAGAATGAGAGGAGGGGAGAGAAGAGAAGGAAGAGAAAGAAGAGAGGAGAGGAGAGGAGAGGAGAGGAGAGGAGAGGAGAAGAGAAGAGAAGAGAAGAGAAGAGAAGAGAAGAGAAGAAGAGAAGAGAAGAGAAGAGAAGAAGAGAGAAAATATGGAATGGAATAGAATAGAATAGAATAGAATAGAATAGAATAGAATAGAATAGAATAGAATAGAATAGAATAGAATGAGAAGAGGGAAGAGAAGAGAAGGAAGAGAAAGAAGAGAGGAGAGGAGAGGAGAGGAGAGGAGAGGAGAAGAGAAGAGAAGAGAAGGGAAGGGAAGGGAAGGGAAGGGAAGAGAAGAGAAGAGAAGAGAAGAGAAGAGAAGAGAAGAGAAGAGAAGAGAAGAGAAGAGAAGAGAAGAGAAGAGAAGAGAAGAGAAGAGAAGAGAGAAAATATGGAATGGAATGGAATGGAATGGAATGGAATGGAATGGAATAGAATAGAATAGAATAGAATAGAATAGAATAGAATAGAATAGAATAGAATAGAATAGAATAGAATAGAATAGAATAGAATAGAATAGAATAGAATATGCTTAGGCAGGAAACCCTACAACAGGGGTGGGTTCTACTTATCTTTACTACCGGTTCACAACGGGGCATTTTAATGACATCGGGGTCGGTAGGTGGAGCCTCCCATCGGTTTTACTACCGGTTCTATAGAACCAGTGCGAACCGGGGCCAACGGATCACTGCCCTACACCACTTCAGACAAATGGTTATCCAACTTGACTCCCTCTTCTTTGGGGCAGCCCCTGAGAAATTGGAAGACTGCTCTCTTGTTTCTCTTAGTAGCACCTTTAGTAAAGAAAAAACTGCAGTAGTAGAATACACTTTAGTAGAGCTTGTGCCAAAAATCATTTTTTATTTCCCCTTTCCACAGGGTCCCCAAAAGCGAGCGGACCACGGTGCATAAAAACTTGATCTTCGCCTTAGCTGCTGCAGAAGCTTTGTTAATGTTCAGTGAATTGGCCAAGATCAACCAGGTGAGGAGAAGACCTGAAGGAGAACCACCTGGGTGGTGTCCTACCTGTGATAGCTGAATGGGGGACCACAGAGAATCCCTCAAATCCTTTCCTCCTTCCCCCGGACATCTCACCATAGGGCTCTCCATCTCTCCCCCAGGGTATTTGCTTTGCTGTCACGGCGTTTCTCCACCTCTTCTTCATGGCGGCCTTTGCTTGGATGCTGGTGGAAGGCCTTCTGCTCTGGAGCAAAGTGGTGGCCGTCAACATGAGTGAGGATCGGAGGATGAGGTTCTACTATGTGACCGGTTGGGGTCTGTATCCCGGAAGTCAAGAAGGGGAAGGGGCTCCGGGAAGACCGGGCTAGATTTCTTCTTCCTTTGATCCAGTTGATCCAATTTGTTCAGATCTAAACTGGAGTAGATCAGAGGTCTACTGTGAGCCCGACGATGTTCTCTCCACTCATCGTTTCACGATGGGAAGGAATGGAGTGGATGTCCAGTAAGGAAGGAGCAGTCGAGTGCATTGGATGGAAAACGGCCAACTCCTCATGGCGATTGGACATCTCTACAGCTGGGTTTGACTGACATGAACTACAAATAAGCCAACAATTTTGTAGAAACAAAAATGTGCAAACAAAACCCATTAATATATTGCAGACCCCTGACCCCTATGGGCCAGGGGTCTGCAACTTTAAGCACTCAAAGAGCCATTTGGACTCGTTTCCCCCAGAAAAGAAAACACCAGGAGCCACAAAACCTGGGTAGGCGTGGCCAACTCAATGTCACTCACTTCCACCAGTCACATGACCCCTTAGCCACGCCTACCCAGCTGGTCATTAGGGCAGAGAACCGGTTGTTAAAAAACACCGGGAACCACAAAACCCTTTTGACATTTCTCTCTCTGCCCCTCCCTCCCCACATCTCCCTCTCTCTCCTCCCCCCCATCTCTTTGTATCTCTCTCTCTCTGCACTGGCCACTTCTCCATCCCCTGCCATCGCCCCTACCTTCTCAGGCCAGGCAAGGAGAGACTGGGAGATTTAGAACAGAACAGAACAGAACAGAACAGAACAGAACAGAATAGAATAAGAGGAGGGGAGAGAAGAGAAGGAAGAGAAAGAAGAGAAGAGAAGAGAGAAGAGAAGAGAAGAGAAGAGAAGAGAAGAGAAGAGAAGAGAAGAGAAGAGAAGAGAAGAGAAGAGAAGAGAAGAAGAGAATACGGAATGGAATGGAATGGAATGGAATAGAATAGAATAGAATAGAATAGAATAGAATAGAATAGAATAGAATAGAATAGAATAGAATAGAATAGAATAGAATAGAATAGAATAGAATAGAATAGAGAGTGGAATGGAATAGAGAGTGGAATGGAATAGAATAGAATAGAATAGAATAGAATAGAATAGAATAGAATAGAATAGAATAGAATAGAATAGAATAGAATAGAATAGAATATGAAATAATGAATGGAATGGAATGGAATAAGAGGAGAAGAGAGAAGAGGAGAAGAGAAGAAGAGAAGAGAAGAGAATGAAATAATGGGTGGGGTGGGGTGGTATGGGATGGAATGGAATGGAATAGAATAGAATAGAATTACAATAGAATATAGAATAGAATAGAATAGAATAGAATAGAATAGAATAGAATAGAATAGAATAGAATAGAATAGAATAGAATAGAATAGAATAGAATAGAATAGAATAGAATGAGAGGAGGGGAGAGAAGAGAAGAGGTGAGGTGAGGGGCGGGGCGGGGCGGGGCCAGCCACTGGTGGGATCACCCGACAGAGAGTCACAGCAGAGGGCCCAAAGAGCCACATGAGGCTCTGGAGCCCCAGGTTGCTGACACTCAGGCTATGCAGCTAGATCAAAACATTTTGAGTAAACCAAGATTCATTTAACCACATAGCCACTGCCTATACATGTCTTATTTGAAGCTTGGAGAAGGCAACTTGGGTGAGCTTCATGGGACAGACCAGAAAGGGATAAGCATGCGCTGGTTAGAGACAATGAAATGCTCAAGCAGAGGTCAACTGTGGTTCTTCCTCAATGGCCAAGTGGACCATGGGAGATGGATGAGATGAAGACACTGACCTACCAATCTCTTCCCTCCTTTTCCAGGGCTTCCTGTGCTGATTGTTGGTGTCACCTTGGCTACTTCGTTCAACAAATACGTGGCGGACAATCACTGTTGGCTGAATGTGCAGACCGAGGTCATCTGGGCTTTCGTGGGACCCGTCCTCTTTGTCCTAACAGTAAGGGCCAAAGTCTTTGGAGGAAACTCCTCATCCAACCTCTGGTTTTGAAGGCCCAGAAATAGGGACCTTTCATGTCCACCGTCAAAGAAGTTGCTTGCAACTTCAACAGCACCATATCACCCCTCCATCCATCGTCCATGGCAGGTTGCCTCTCCTTAACTCCTCAAGTATGTCCAACATCACCTTGGGTACCAGTAAGAATTTTCCTCAGCCCCATCTATCTTCAGTGGAGTTGAACTTTTTTTTTTAATTAGATTTCTCTTTCTCCGGAGACTCAGTGCGGCTTACAATGCGTTAAGCAACAGCTTTCATACTTTTGTATATTTATACAAAGTCAGCTTATTGCCCCCACAAACTGGGTCCTCAATTGACCTACCTTAGAAAGGATGTCTTAGAAAGGACCTTGGGGAGTCTTTCAGTCCCGCGCCCCCTCAAGCAGGAGACCCTATACCATTTCAGACAAGTGACGGTCCAGTCTCTTCTTAAAAACCTCCAGTGATGAAGCACCCACTATTTCTGGAGGCAAGCTCTTCCACTGATTAATTGTCCTCTCTGTTAGAAAGTTTCTCCTTAATTCCAGGTTGCTTCTCTCCTTGATGAGTTTCCACGCACTGCTCTCATGTCTCCCCTAGTCCTTCTTTTCATTAAACTAGACCTACCCAGTTCCTGTAACCGTTCTTCATATGTTTAAGCCTCCAGTCCCCTAATCCTCTTTGTGGCTCTTCTCTGCACTCTTTCTAGAGTCCCAACATCTTTTTTACATCGTGGCGACCAAAACTGGATGCCGGATTCCAAGTGTGGCCTTACCAAGGCCTTACAAAGTGGTATCAACACTTCACGCGATCTTGATTCCATCCCTCTGTTGATGCAGCCTAGAACTGTGTTGGCTTTTTTGGCAGCTGCTGCACACGGCCGGCTCCTATTTAAATGGTTGTCCACTAGGACCCCAAGATCCCTCTCAGAGTTACTACTGTTGAGCGAGATCCCACCTATACTCTCCCTGTGCATTTTGCTTTTCTTGCCTAAATGTAGAACCTTCCTTTTTTCACCCTTGAATTTCATTTTAGGTGTGATGATCATTCTGGCTTATCCAGAAGGAAAATTTGAGGACCTTTCTTCGCAGTCCTTGGAGGTCTTAACTGATGTGATTGTCGTTTAGGTGAACACTTTTGTGTTGTTCCGGGTGGTGATGGTGACAGTCTCCAGCGCACGGCGTCGGTCAAGGATGCTGACCCCCAACAGCAATTTGGAGAAGCAGATTGGGGTTCAAATCTGGTGAGTCAGACCCGTGGGTGCACGTGTTCCTTCTTGTGGGTGCAAAGCTAGACAGATCAACAGAGTTGGAAGGGACCTTGGAGGTCATCTAGTCCACCTCCCCAGCCAAACAGGAGACCCTACACCATTTCTGACAGATGCCAATCCAGTCTCTTCTTGAAAGCTTCCAGGGATGAAGCTCCCACAACTTCTGAAGGCAACTTCTGTTCCATGGGTTGATTGTTCTCACGGTCAGAAAATTTCTCCTTATTTCCAAGTTGAATCTCTCCTTGGTCAATTTCCATCCATTATTCCTTGTCTGGCCTTCGGATGCTTTGGAGAATAGCTTGACCCCTTTCCTCCTCTCGGGGGCAGCCCCTCAAATATCGGAAGGCTGCTCTCCTGTCTCCCCTGGTCCTTCTCTTCACTAGACTAGCCAGGCCCAGTTCCTGCAACTGTTCATAGTTATGTTGTAGCCTCCAGTCCCTGAATCATCCTAGTTACTCTTCTCTGCACTCTTTCTAGAGTCTCAACCTCTTTTTTACAGTGTGGTGACCAAAACTGGATGCAGGACTTTCAGTGTGGCCTTACAAAGGCTTTATAGCCTCATGTGATCTTGAAAAAGGCTTCCTGCCTTTTGTCAGTTCTCCAAATCATGTTGACATGATTCTGTATCTCAGGGGACTTTGGCATGGATGGACAGACCGACATTCTTGTCCACCTTACAGTCAACAAATTTAGATCAGGGAGTTTTTTGAATCAGAGGTTTGATGGATAAGCCAGGGACAGTTTGATCACATTTCCAAAACCGTTCCAAGCTTTGGCGTCCTTCAGTGACTTTTGGCCAGACATAGCACTGGAGTGAAAACATTTTGATGTTGGCGCATGAATCTGATTCAGAATGAAGGCAAAGGGCTAAAAATGTGCCAGTTTCGGAAAGGCGTCTTAGCTTCCACAAACAACTCAACACCAAAGGAAAGCTTTCCATCACCATCACCTGCAGCCTACTTCTGCTGACTGCCGGCTGCCTGCAATTTGGCAGATCGAATCTCACCAGGCTCAGGGTTGACTCAGCCTCCCATCCTTCTGAAGTGGGTAAAACGAGGACCCAGATTTTTGGAGGCCAGAGGCTGACTCTGTAAACTGCTTAGAGAGGACTGTAAAAGCACTGTGAAACAGTATATAAGTCTAAGGGGTATTGCTGTCTGTCTGTCTATCTATTTACCATCTATCTATCATCTATGTATGTATGTATCTAGCTATCTAGCTAGCTAGCTATCTATTTACCATCTATCTATCATACTTACGGGACCGCCTTCTGCCACCAATTGCCTCCCACCGGCCGGTTCACTCCCACAGAGAGGGCCTCCTCAGGGTGCCGTCAGCCAGACAATGCCGGCTGGCGACCCCCAGGGGGAGAGCCTTCTCTGTGACAGCACCTACCCTCTGGAATGATCTGCCTCCAGAGTTAAGAACAATTTCTGACCTCCTGACTTTCCGGCGGGCTTTAAAAACTCATCTTTTTCAGCTTGCCGGCTTAGCCTGATTCCTGTAAATATTTTATCACTTTTAGAGTTTTATTATTTTTTAATTGAACTAGTTTTAATCTACGGCTATTTATATTTGTTCTTTTATGAAATTTTTTAACTTTTGTGTATTTGTTTTTTAAATTGGCTGTGCACCGCCCTGAGTCCGTAAGGAGAAGGGCGGTATATAAATCTAATAAATAAATAAATAAATAAATAAATAAATAAATAAATAAATAAATAAATAAATAAATAAATAAATAAATAAATAAACAAACAAACAAACAAACAAACAAACAAATAAATAAATAAATAAATCTATCTATCTATCTATCTATCTATCTATCTTTCTATCTATCATCTATCTGTCATCTATCTATCTATCTATCTATCTATTTACCATCTATCATCTATCTATCTATCTGTCTTTCTATCATCTTTCTATCTATCACCTACCTATATCTGTCTATCTATCTATCTATCTATCTATCTATCTATCTATCTATCTATCTATCTATCTATCTATCTATCTCTATCTATCTATCTATCTATCTATCTATCTATCTATCTATCTATCTATCTATCTAATCTCTTATCTTCTATCTATCTATCTATTTACTATCTATCATCTATCTATCTATCTTTCTATCATCTATCTATCTATCACCTATCTATATCTATCTATCTATCTATCTATCTATCTATCTATCTATCTATCTATCTAATCTCTTATCTTCTATCTATCTATCTTTCTATCATCTATCTATCTATCACCTATCTATATCTATCTATCTATCTTTCTATCATCTATCTATCTATCACCTATCTATATCTATCTATCTATCTATCTATCTATCTATCTATCTATCTATCTATCTATCTATCTATCTATCTAATCTCTTATCTTCTATCTATCTATCTATTTACTATCTATCATCTATCTATCTATCTTTCTATCATCTATCTATCTATCACCTATCTATATCTATCTATCTATCTATCTATCTATCTATCTATCTATCTATCTATCTATCTATCTATCTATCTATCTATCTATCTATCATCTATCTATCAGCTGTGGTGGTGCAGTGATTAGAATGCAGTATTGCAGGCTAACTCTGCCCACTGCCAGATGTTCGATCCCGACCGGCTCAAGGTTGACTCAGCCTTCGGTCCTTCCGAGGTGGGTAAAATGAGGACTCAGATTGTTGGGGGCAAGAGGCTGACTCTATAAACCACTTAGAGAGGGCTGGAAACACTGTGAAGCAGTATATAAGTCTTAAGTGCTATTGCTTTTGCTATCGGTGCCATCTTCTCTAGCGACTTCAGGTCACAATTTCTGACCAATGTTTCTCGAGGACAGAAGACCAAAACTGGACCAATAGAATACAGCATCTTATTTTTCCATCTTTAGAAGGGATATTCCTGGACCACATTGGTTTCCAAAGATGTGGAGACTCTAGAAAGAGTGCAGAGAAGAGCAACAAAGAGGATTAGGGGACTGGAGGATAAAACATAGGAAGAACGGTTGCAGGAACTGGGTATGGCTAGTTTAATGAAAAGAAGGACCAGGGGAGACATGACAGCAGTCTTCTAATATCTCAGGGGCTGCCCCAAAGGAGAGGGAGTCAAGCTATTCTCCAAAGCACCTGAAGGCAGGACAAGAAGCAACAGGTGGAAACTCATCAAGGAGAGAAGCAACTTAGAACTAAGGAGAAATTTCCTGACAGTGAGAACAATTAACTAGTGGAAACACTTGCCTCCAGAAGTTGTGAATGCTCCAACACTGGAAGTTTTTAAGAGGAGGTTGGATAATCATTTGTCTGAAGTGGTGTAGAGTTTCCTACCTCGGCCGGGGGTTGGACTAGAAGACCTCCAAGGCAGTGGTGAAATCCAAATTTTTTAACTACCGGTTCTGTGGGCATGGCTTGGTGGATGTGGTGTGGCTTGGTGGGCGTGGCTTGGTGGGCGTGGCTTGGTGGGCATGGCAGGGGAAGGCTACTGCAAAACCCCCATTCCCATCCCACTCTGGGGCCAGCCAGAAGTGGCATTTAGTTTTCCAAGCTACTAAAAATTTCCGCTACTGGTTCTCCGAACTGCTCAAAATTTCCTCTACCAGTTCTCCCGAACCTGTCAGAACCTGCTGGATTTCACCCCTTCTCCAAGGTCCCTTCCACCTCTGTTATTCCATTCGGTTCCATCTCTCCAATCTGTTCCTTCAAAGCCACCTCTTGATGCTGAGAGCCACCACCCCGCCCTTCTCTCCTCCTCATCTCTTGCCCCGCTCAGGGTCAACCAATCATCTCCCCGAGCTTCCTCCGATAAGACCAACGGATGGAAATCTCTTGTTGCTTTTTAGCTGGCGCCGTGGGAAGCCACAAGACACACATCGTGTTCTTTTGGTGGTGTAAATATCCTCCATGCGGTTTTGCACTGCTGAAGGTGGAGGTCGGGGCAGGAGGGCGAGATGACATCTCTGGTGACATCTTCTCCCCGGATGGGTGGGATGACTTAGAAGAGCATAAGTCCCCGATTGAACCAGCCTGCCATTCAAAGTCTTTTAGAGGTTCCAAGCTAGATTTTAATTTCCGTCGGACTCCATTGTGGCTTCCTCCAAAAACTCTGATGAAGAGATCGTCATTAAAAAGTCACCCGCGAAACGTTGAGTTCTTCTGGGGTTCACTTCCTGGGTGGGGGTGGGCTTGTCCACAGCTTCCTGGAATGATGATAGAGGGAGGGGTTTTTTTCTCTTTCTGTCTGGACAGAAGGAGCAAAATTAAGGGGGGGGGCAGGTTTCATCCAGTTTGTTTGGAGGTAATTTGGAAAGACACGATTATATCTTCATTTGTGGTTATGGAATCTCCTCTGTCGCACGCCCGGGCAGTCATCTTAGACTTTGAGATAAGAAAACCCCAAAGCAGAAGATTACAATGTGAGCATCTTCCCAGAAAAACTCAGAGAAGGAAGGGATGGAGAAATTGTCCCCAAATGAACCTGACTCTGATTCACTCTTGATTCCAGTTTTTGGCTGGGGACGAGGCCAACCGTTTTCTGTTCTTCTGCTCCATTTCCAGGGCCACCACCAAACCCATCTTGGTGCTGCTACCCGTCCTGGGCCTGACCTGGGTGTGTGGCATCCTTGTTCACCTCAGCGTGACCTGGGCTTACATCTTCATCATGCTAAACTCCCTCCAGGTGAGTCCGGGTGGACCAAAGCTTCTCTTCAGGAAACATCTGCAGAAGGTTTTGAGACCCCATGTTCACCAGGAGTTGTGAGGAAGCAGAACTTTTGCATTCATGGGACACAGGCCAAGAGTGAACCCCAAAAGTTCATTTACTGATCTTGGCTGTGAACTGGGTGCCCCCCCAAAACACACCTTTTTCTAGGCAATTAACCTCGTTTTCTTAGATCAGGAGTCAGCAACCTGTGGCTCCGGAGCCACATGTAGCTCTTTGGGCCTTCTGCTGTGGCTCCCTGTCTGGTGATCCCACCACTAGATGGCCCCGCCCCTTGTTTTCCCCTCCCAGTCACTCCTCGTCTGGCCTGAGAAGGTAAGGACGATGGTGGGGAATGGAGAAGCAGCCAGGGCAGAGACAGGGAGATACAGAGAGAGGGAGAGAGAGAGAGGGAGGGAGGGAGGGAGGGAGGGAGGGAGAGAGACATAGAGAGGTACAGAGAGAGGGGGAGAGAGGGAGAGAGGGAGGGAGGGAGAGAGAGTGTGACGTCAAAAGGATTTTGTGGTTCCCGGTATTTTTTAACAACTGATTCTCTGCCCTAATGACCGGCTGGATAGACGTGGCTAGGGGATGGTCATGTGACTGGTGGAAGTGAGTGACATCGAGTTGGCCACGCCCACCCAGGTTTTGTGGCTCCCGGTGTTTTCTTTTCTGTGGGAAACGGATCCAAATGGCTCTTTGAGTGTTTAAGGTTGCAGACCCCTGTCTTAGATGCTCCAATGGGGACCATACATGGTCAGCAATGGCCTCCTTGGTTCAGCGGTGTTGTTAGTGAAGCAAACACAAGTTTGAACCTCAGTCAGAAATTGTTGCTAAAAGCGGTGGATGGAAAAAGGGGGCACCAACCCCCAAGCCATACAGCGGTTCCTTGAATTTGGTCTCAGCAGATTACAAGCTCATCTTACTGTGGTTTATTCCAGGGCAACGTCTTGTCCAAGCAAAGCCACAAGATTAGCAAATATAATTTTGATGGGCTGCCCCGGACTCATGATCTTCCGCTGAGACTAATACGCAGGCTCAAACTCCTTTGTTAAATAGTACTCTGTTTCATAATGTGTTATAAATTAATATCATGTAATAGCAACAACAACATTACGTTATGAAATTCCCTCTTTCCTTTCTCTCATTCTTTCCTTCCTTCCTTCTTCCCTTTCACTCTTTCTCTTCTCCTTCCTTCTCTCCTTCCTTCCTTTCTCCCACCCTTCCTCCCTCCCTCAATCCCTCCTTCTCTTCCTTCCCTTTCTCTTTTCCTCCTTCCTTCCTTCCATCCTTTCTCCCTTCCTCCCTCAATCGCTCCTTCCCCTTCCTTCCTCCCTTCCTTTCCTTTCTCTTTTCTTCCTTCCTTCCTCTCTCCCTCAATCCCTCCTTCCCCTTTCTTCCTTCCTTTCTTTCCTTTTTTCTTCCTTCTTTCCTCCCTCCCTCAATCCCTCCTTCCCCTTCCTCCCTCCCTTCCTCCCTCCCTCCCTTCCTCCCTCTCTCAATCCATCCATCCTTCCTCTTCCTTCCTTTCTTTCTCTTTTCCTCCTTCCTCCCTTCCTTCCTCCCTCCCTCAATCCCTCCTTCCCCTTTCTCTTTTCCTCCTTCTTTCCTCCCTCCCTCAATCCCTCCTTCCCCTTTCTCTTTTCCTCCTTCTTTCCTCCCTCCCTCAATCCCTCCTTCCCCTTCCTCTTTTCCTCCTTCCTCCCTTCCTCCCTCAATCCCTACTTCCCCTCCCTCCCTCCCTCCCTCCCTCCCTCTCTCAATCCATCCTTCCCCTTCCTTCCTTTCTCTTTTCCTCCTTCCTCCTTTCCTTCCTCCCTCCCTCAATCCCTCCTTCCCCTTTCTCTTTTCCTCCTTCCTCCCTTCCTCCCTCCCTCCCTCAATCCCTCCTTCCCCTTTCTCTTTTCTTCCTTCCTCCCTCCCTCCCTTCCTCCCTCCCTTCCTCCCTCTCTCAATCCATCCATCCTTCCTCTTCCTTCCTTCTTTTCTCTTTTCCTCCTTCCTCCCTTCCTCCCTCCCTCCCTCAATCCCTCCTTCTCCTTTCTCTTTTCCTCCTTCCTCCCTCCCTTCCTCCCTCCCTCAATCCCTCCTTCCCCTTCCTTCCTTCCTTCCTTCCCTTTCCTTCTCCTTTCCTCTTTTCCTTCCTTCCCAACCTCTCCTTTTCTTCCTCTCTTCCTTTCTTCTCTTCTCCTTTTACTTCCTTCTTTCCTCATCTGCCCCCACCCCCTGCTCATCTAATCGCTTTTCCACCGTGCAAAATAAAACCCACAACTCATCCCAGGAATCCGAAACAAACACGGACAATTGAGTCTGGCTTTCCTTCAACGCCTGCTAAAGATTGCTTGGAACCAAACAATATTTAACTGCTGCAGCTTAGCCCAGGGATGTAATTGCTCTGGAAAAGGCAGGCAACTTTACAGGCCCTGGGATGTCAGCTCCCCCACCCCACCTTTAAGAATTTGGCTGTTTTAAGACCAGGTGCATGCAAAACAACCCCGAGCCAACCAGAGGCAAGGAGAGGAAGGGACTGAAAGTGTGTGTGTGTGTGAGAAAGTGCGTGTCTCTGTGTGTGGGGTATCTTTTTGTGTGTCCTGTTTTCCCATCCGTGGTGCCTTTTTCCATCTGCAAAGAGTGCCACAGGGCCGCAGGGCCCCTCCCTCCACCTGCGTGGGAGTCCTGCGGCTTGCAGAGAGCGGCAATTAATGCGTCAGCTGCAAACTTTTGCGATAGAGAGAAGAGAACAAGAGAAGCAAGAAGCAAAACCCTATCAAACCCCTAAAGAAAAGAAAACAAAATAAAATAAAAGCACAGAGCCAAATGCAAAGTTGGGTTGATTTACAGCTAGGAAATGAAATGCTGAACCGGGGTGAAGTGGGGGGGGGGGGTTGGCATGAAGCACCACCCTGGGCGAGGACAAATCCTGAAGGGCAGAGAGTGAGCAAACCCTCCCGAGAGAAACCTCAGGTTTCCCCCGAGGTGGCTTTGAAAAGGGAGACACGGATTTTTCATTCCGAAAAACAAAACAACAGAGTTTTGAAGAAGAATTCCTGGCAGAAATACAAGGGAGGGTTGCACAGGAATAGCTCGGAGGATGCCAACCAGCTGCCAGGGCGAGAATGGCCCTCCGCAGTTTCCCTGCATTTCTGCAAAGTGTGGGTCCTTGTGTGTGATTTGGTGAGTCCAACTCAGCTTCGGTTCCTTCTTTGCAAAATGGGCAGTTTTCCAATCATTTGGCTTCCATTTGAAACAGCGGGGTTTCTGTTAAGCCTGGGCCAAGCCAGCACAAAATTTGGGGGTGCCTTTAAGTCATAGGGGACATATTTTCATCAGGAATGATGATGATGATGATGATAGTAATAATAATAATAATAATAACCAACTTACTCAGAACAGCTTACATCCTCCGACGATACCTTAATAGTTCCTAGGTCCTTGGTTAGGACTCGAGCTGCTGAGCTATTAAACAGCCTCAAAGGCTATGAATCTCACTACAGATTAACCAATAATAATAATAATAGTAATAATGATGATGATGATGATGTTTATAATTTGGCTTTGCAGGAAAAAAATTCAAGAGCAAAACCCAGGAAAATAAATCCATCTAAAGGACGTTATTTTCTTTTTTTTTTAATTAAATCTTTATTAAATATTTACATTAAGATTAACACAAAATAAACATTGAAAAACAATATAAATGGTGAAATGTAGAAACACATAAACACAAGACTAAAACGAAACGACAAACATGACTAACCGAGAGTTAAGCTCACTCTCCAATTAATAATAACTAGTGTCATCCAAACCAAACATTTCAATAGAGACGATTTCTACTATCTACAAAAGAGTTAGCCTGTTTTTGTCGAAATTTTAAGAAATCATATAGCCTAATAAATATCTAATTAATCTAAATAGACAATCTTATCACCCCTTTCCTAGGTTTAACCTTCTTTTGAGCCAGACAAAGCATTTGTCCCAACTTCTATTATATATTGAATCTTTCTTGTCTTTTAAAATATACGTTAATCTATCCATCTCAGCACATCGGAGAATCTTGTTTATTATCAGATGATCGGGAGGCGTATCTACATCTTTCCACAGTTGGGCAAATGCCATTCTCGCCGCTGTTGAGACATGGACAAATATATACCAATCTTTGTTATCAATGTAGGACGTTATTTTCTGAAATAAAAGATTTTTGTCAATCATAAAGGAGCCTGCCAGAAATAAGTGCTCCACAACAGTTATTAATCAATAAATCACCAGAACATTAATCAACGGTCTTAACTCTAATATGCATTTCAAGACCAAATAGAAACCAGCAAAATTTCTCCCCAAAATTCTATAAGCCAAACTCACCTTGGCCAGTTTACTTTTTAAATACTTATCATCTCCTGAGGACAAAAATAAAAGTTTTCTAAATTGTATAAAACCTTTTTTTTTTTTTTTTTGAAGGGAGGATGGGATAAAATTGGTTTTAATTATTTAGTTTCCATGGCATTCAAGCCATTGTTCTCTTTCCTTTCAATGCATTTTTGGCTGGAAATAGATTTTAAAAAAAGAAGAAGAAGAGAAGAGAAAGTACAGAGAAAGTGCAAGAAAGTTACAAGTTATTTGGACCCCCCCTTATAAAATTCCAGGAACGAGGCATCGGAATTGCACAATAACATTTTCATCTATTTTATCCTTGGCCTCTAAACTTCGGGTAGCTTTTTGCCTCTAGATGGAGATGTTCCTTGTTTTTGAAAATTGCCAGAAGCCAGCTGAGAAAAAGTCAAGATCGGGGATTTTGATTCCTGTACCTGTTTTATGTTTTTGTTTCACTTCCGTATCTGAGGTTGAGCTGAAAATCTTAGCTAGAAAGTACCAGCAAAATAAATAAATCTAAAGGAAACTTTTTTTTTTTTTGGAAGGAAAAGATAATTGTTTAGAATAAAGGGGGCATGGAACCCCTTAGAAAGAAGTCCTCAACAGTTATTAATAATAAATTAATAATAAAAGAATAATAAAAGAATGGATAAAAAAGAATAACAGAATAAGAATAAAAGAATAAGATGAGGTTTTAGAAAAAGGATAGGGCTTTTGATTCCTGTACCTGTTTTATGTTTTTGTTTCACTTCCGTATCTGAGGTTGAGCTGAAAATCTTAGCTAGAAAGTACCAGCAAAATAAATAAATCTAAAGGAAACTTTTTCTTTTTGGAAGGAAAAGATAATTGTTTAGAATAAAGGAGGCATGGAACCCCTTAGAAAGAAGTCCTCAACGGTTATTAATAATAAAATAATAATGAAATAATAATAAAAGAATAAGAATAACAGAATAAGAATAAAAGAATAAAAGAATAAGAATAAAAGAATAAGATGAGGTTTTAGAAAAAGGATAGGGCTTTTGATTCCTGTACCTGTTTTATGTTTTTGTTTCACTTCCGTATCTGAGGTTGAGCTGAAAATCTTAGCTAGAAAGTACCAGCAAAATAAATAAATCTAAAGGAAACTTTTTTTTTTGGAAGGAAAAGATAATTGTTTAGAATAAAGGAGGCATGGAACCCCTTAGAAAGAAGTCCTCAACAGTTATTAATAATAAATTAATAATAAAAGAATAATAAAAGAATGGATAATAAAAGAATAAGAATAACAGAATAAGAATAAAAGAATAAGAATAAAAGAATAAGATGAGGTTTTAGAAAAAGGATAGGGCTTTTGATTCCTGTACCTGTTTTATGTTTTTGTTTCACTTCCGTATCTGAGGTTGAGCTGAAAATCTTAGCTAGAAAGTACCAGCAAAATAAATAAATCTAAAGGAAACTTTTTTTTTGGAAGGAAAAAATAATTGTTTAGAATAAAGGAGGCATGGAACCCCTTAGAAAAAAGTCCTCAACAGTTATTAATAATAAATTAATAATAAAAGAATAATAAAAGAATGGATAATAAAAGAATAAGAATAAAAGAATAAGAATAAAAGAATAAGAAGAGACCTTGAAGGTGTTCTAATTCAACCTCCTGCTCATACCATTTCAGACAAGTGACTGTCCAGTCTCTTCTTAAAAACCTCCAGGGATGAAGCATCCACAACTTCTAGTGGCAAGCAGTTCCACTGGTCTTCACTGTTAGGAAGTTTCTCCCTAATTCCAGGTTGTTTCTCTCCTTGATGAGTTTCCATCTGTTGCTTCTTGTTTTGCCTTCTGGTGCTTTGGAGAATAGCTTGACTCCCTCTTCTTTGGGGCAGCTCCTCAAATACTGGAAGACTGCTATCATGCCCCCCCCCCCAGGCCTTCTTTTCTTTAGACTGGCCATACCCAAATCCCGCAACCGTTCCTCATATGTTTTAGCTTCCAGGCCTTTAACATTTCCCAGATTCTTAGGGATGCCAAGCTGCAATTCTGCAATGCAAACAGACTTAATTGATTTTTTTTCCATGGGGGGGAGGGGGGAGGCAGCTGAAAAAGGGAAAAAAGAGGCTGAAATTGTGAAATTTCTCCTGTCCACCTTTTTCCAGCTGCAATCTGGTGGCTGGTGGGAAGAAAGAGGGAGGAAAAACCACTAGCCCTCCCACCTTTGCCTCTCAGCCTTTGCAACAGCTGAAACAATTAAAAAAATAAATTTCTGAGCTAATATCTTTTCAGCTCGTCTGTATGCATTTTTTCTTTTCTTTTCTTTTTTTTTACAGGGCCTCTACATATTCCTGGTCTATGCACTCTATAACAGTGAGGTAAGAGAAACACATCATCTTGTTAAAAAAAAAACCGATCCTCTCCAAGTTTCTAGTCCTGAAGGTTTTAAAAATAAATGCAGGAAGGTGTCATTGATAGCTAGGGAAGCCTGATCTATGGCAGGCTGCTGGTGCTTGCTTACTTTTTCAGTTTTTATTTAACTAATTTAGATGATAGATAGATAGATAGATAGATAGATAGATAGATAGATAGATAGATAGATAGATGATAGATAGATAGATAGATAGATAGATAGATAGATAGATAGATAGATAGATAGATAGATGATAGATAGATGGATGATAGAAAGATAGAAGAGATGCAATAGAGAGAGAGAGAATAGATGGATGGATGGATGGATGGATGGATGGATGGATGGATGGATGGATGGATGGATGGATAGATAGATAGATATGGATGGATGATAGACAGACAGACAGATAGATGAAAGATGCAATAGAGAGAGAGTGGATGGATGGATGGATGTATGGATGGATGGATAGATAGAGATGGATGGATGGATGGATGGATAGAAAGATAGACAGACAAAGATAGATAGATAGATAGATAGATAGAGATAGATAGATAGATAGATAGATAGATAGATAGATAGATAGATAGATAGATGATAGATAGATATGGATGGCTGATAGACAGAAAGATAGACAGACAGACAGACAGACAAACAGATAGATGAAAGAGATGCAATAGAGAGAGTGGATGGATGGATGGATAGATAGAGATGGATGGATGAATGGATGGATGGATAGATGATAGACAGAAAGATAGACAGACAGATGAAAGCGATGCAATAGAGAGAGAGAGTAGATGGATGGATGGATGGATAGATAGAAGGATAGACAAAGATAGATAGATAGATATGGATGGCTGATAGACAGAAAGATAGACAGACAGGTAGACAGACAGACAGACAGATAGATAGATGAAAGAAATGCAATAGAGAGAGAGAGTGGATGGATGGATGGATAGATGGATGGATGGATGGAAAGACAGACAGACAGACAGACAGACAGACAGACAGACAGACAGACAGACAGACAGATAGATAGATAGATAGATAGATGAAAGAGATGCAATAGAGAGAGAGTGGATGGATGGATGGGTGGATGGATGGATGGATGGATGGATGGATGGATGGATGGATGGATGGATGGATGGATAGATATGGATGGATGGATGGATGACAGACAGAAAGATAGACAGATAGATGAAAGAAATGCAATAGAGAGAGAGAGTGGATGGATGGATGGATGGATGGATGGATGGATAGATGGATGGATGGATGGATGGAAAGACAGACAGACAGACAGACAGATAGATGAAAGAGATGCAATAGAGAGAGAGAGTGGATGGATGGATGGATGGATGGATAGATATGGATGGATGGATGAATGGATGGATGACAGACAGAAAGATAGACAGATAGATGAAAGAGATGCAATAAAGAGAGAGAGTGGATGGATGGATAGATGGATAGAAAGCTAGACAGACAAAGATAGATAGATAGATAGATAGATAGATAGATAGGTAGGTAGGTAGGTAGATAGATAGATAGATAGATAGATAGATAGATAGATAGATAGATAGATAGATATGGATGGCTGATAGACAGAAAGATAGACAGACAGGTAGATAGACAGATAGATAGATGAAAGAGATGCATTAGAGAGAGAGAGAGTGGATGGATGGATGGATGGATGGATGGATGGATGGATGGATGGATGATAGACAGAAAGATAGACAGAAAGATGAAAGCGATGCAATAGAGAGAGTGGATGGATGGATGGATGGATGGATGGATGGATGGATGGGTGGATGGATAGAAAGATAGACAAAGATAGATTAGATAGATAGATAGATAGATAGATAGATAGATAGATAGATAGAGATAGAGATGGATGGATGGATGGATGATAGACAGACAGATGTGAGAGAGAGAGAGAGAGAGGGAGGGAGGGAGTCCCGCAAGATTAGGGATCTTCACATCAGTTATACAGAACTTCGAAAAAAATCTGGCTTTTTATATCACTCAAACAAGCATGTTCTTGCCAGCTGGGGATTCCGAGCGCACAACCAAATCCATACGATTCATTTTACGTTTTTGCTTGTCGTTGCACAGAGAAACCTTAGGGGCAACCCTTCAACCGTACGCCGTGGTAGACATATCAACGCAAGGCCAGATTCCCTGTGGCAGTTTTCCCCCTTTTTCCTTGCCTATCAAAGAGAGGTCAAAGATCCTAGAGGATTCCAGATGTTGTTAAAAGGCCTCTGGCTGCACCCTCACACGGCAGGGAGTGAGGGACGCTGGGAGATGTAGTTTACCATTAGGTGGGGAGATGTCATTCAATGATCCGTCCGTCTGTCCCCCCCTCCCAGATTCTCAAGAAGAAAGAGCTTTGAGAAGTGTAGCTAAGACACCCATCTTCTCCCCAGCTGCCCTACTCTGCCACTATCAAATTTGGACGTTTCTCTTTCATTGGCTCTAGCCTGAAAGGCATTACAGAAAATTTAGTCCGATCTGATGAATTTCACGCAGGGCGCCTTCCTCCCTGAGTTCTGGAGAACATCATTGTTGGACATTTGGGATGAAAAGGCCGACCTCTATTTGTGTTTCCGTCTCCAGGTGCGGAATGCCATCCAGAGAATGAGGGAGAAGAAAAAAGCACTCTCATTCACGGTAAGTCAATCAGAATAGACGGGAGTCCCCATACCATTTCAGACAAGCGGCTCTCCAGTCTCTTCTTAAAAACCCCCAGTGATGAAGCAACCACAACTTCGGGAGGCAACTTCTGTTCCACCAGTTAATTGTCCTCCCTGTTAGGATATTTCTCCTTCATTCCAGATTGCTTCTCTCCTTGATTAGTTTCCATCCGTTGTTGGGTTTTTTGTTCTTGTTTTGCCTTCTGGTGCTTTGGAGAATCAGTTGAGCTTCTCCACTTTGTGGCAGACCCTGTTGTGGCCCCGTCCTCTGAGCCTATCCCATTGGAGGAAGGAAGCTCTGAGCATGAGGAAGAGGAGCCAGCCAGATCTCCCAGCCCCCCCCCCCTCTGGCACCGTCTCAGGTGCCAGCTGAAAGAGAGCAAAGTAGTGGGGAAACAGGTGTCTCAGATGAGAGTGAGGGAGAGACGTCATTCCTGGACGCACATCAAAGAAGGCGAGATAAGCGCTTACAGCAGCTGAGGAGACGTACGAGGGAATAGACCTGAGTCACTGGACTTGAGTCACAGGACCAATGAGTCACTGGACCACACCCAGAGACTATATAAGACAGGGTGGTGGTTAATGATCTCTGTGACGAACAAAAACTCAATCTGGTAGTCATTGGAGCTAAAGGAACGGATTTTGGTAAAGCTACATATGTGATTGTCTTTCTGTGAACTATGAAAGCCCTTGGCAGATGGTGTGCATATCGCTGCCAAATTTGAGATAAGAACTGTGGAGTGTGCCAAGTGCTTCTTTAACCCTCGACTGGCTGTGTTTTTGTGGGGATCTGTAGAGGGGGACAGATCAGACCCTCCAATAACTGGAATATTTGTTCCCCTTTGCAAGCTGCACCTGAAAAGGAGTGAATTCACACAGTTAGTTAGCTTGCATTGTGCCTCATCCCTCTTGGTTCCTTTCCCGCAACCTTCTTGAGTTATTCTAGGGTGGGTGGTGTGCTATCTAGAAAGCCTTCTCCATAGACCAGAAGTCTGCTACCTTAAACACTCAAAAGAGCCATTTGGACCCGTTTCCCACAGAAAAGAAAACACCGGGAGCCACAAAACCCTTCCCGTGACTGACTATTTCTTCAGCGGCCACAAAACTAGCATCTGTAGTTGAATTCAACGTTCTGTTTTCTTCTACAACTTTTTTCTTTTGTTGGATTTATCCATGGTTGGCCTACTGGGGGTTGAAAATCTCAATAAATTGCATGCCGGCGGGTGTCGCACATTGACGGTTGTGACACATATTTTGAGTGACAGGGAGCCGCAGCAGAGGGGTGAAAGAGCCACATTTGGCTCCAGACCCCAGGTTGCTGACCCCTGCCATAGACCAAAGAAGAGCCAAGAACTTAGAAGCCTGGTGAGCAGAGCCTTCACTGAAGTCCAGATTCAGGAGTTAGTTCTGATGGACCAGGAGATTAGGGTCAAAGTCAAATCCAGGTAACAAAACCAGGTGAGGCCAGAAATGTGGATCCCCCTCATAGTTGCAGGAACAGCCCAGTCTAAACTGCAGAGTTTTATAACAATTACTCAGCTTGGAGCCAGTTGTTGTTGCAAGTATTTGCATCCCTGGGCATTTTACTCACGAGGAGACCCCTTACTCTGAAGTAGCCCTGTTTTGCTTCCATGAAGATTTGCCTAGTAGTTTTGATGGCTTTCTGAAAATTATGAGGTGCCTTCATTCTCTCCTCTTCAGGTGATGTGGGAGTCCACCAGATCCAAGATCTTTCCAGATCCTTCCATAAATAGCAATAGCAATGGCACTTAGACTTATATGCTGCTTCATGTGGCTTTACAGCCCTCTCTAAGCGGTTTACAGAGCCAGCCTCTTGCCCCGAACAATCTGGGTCCTCATTTGACCCACCTTGGAAGGACGGAAGGCTGAGTCAACTGTGAGCTGGTCAGGATCGAACTGCTGGCAGTGGGCAGAGTTAGCATGCAATACTGCATTTTAATCACTGTGCCACCATGGCAGATAGATGATAGATAGATAGATAGATGATAGATAGATAGATAGATAGATAGATAGATAGATAGATAGATAGATAGATAGGAGAGCAGATAGATGATAGATGGAAGATAGATAGATAGATGATAGATAGATAGATAGATAGATAGATAGAAAGAAAGAAAGATAGATAGATAGATAGATAGATAGATAGATAGATAGATAGATAGATAGATAGGAGAGTAGATAGATGATAGATGGAAGATAGATAGATAGATGATAGATAGAAAGATAGATAGATGATAGATGGTAGATAGATAGATAGATTGATAGATAGATAGATAGATAGATAGATAGATAGATAGATAGATAGATAGATAGATAGTAAATAGATAGATAGAAGATAAGAGATTAGATAGATAGATAGATAGATAGATAGATAGATAGTAAATAGATAGATAGAAGATAAGAGATTAGATAGATAGATAGATAGATAGATAGATAGATAGATAGATAGATGATAGATAGATAGAAAGAAAGAAAGATAGATAGATAATAAATAGATGAAAGAGTAGATAGATGTTAGATAGATGGAAGATAGATAGATAGATAGATAGATAGATAGATAGATAGATAGATAGATAGATAGATAGATAGATAGATAGATGATAGATAGATGATAGATAGATAGGAGAGTAGATAGATGATAGATGGAAGATAGATAGATAGATAGATAGATAGATAGATAGATAGATAGATAGATAGATAGATAGATAGATAGATAGATAGATAATAAATAGATGAGAGAGTAGATAGATGATAGATAGATGGAAGATAGATAGATAGATAGATAGATAGATAGATAGATAGATAGATAGATAGATAGATAGATAGGAGAGTAGATAGATGATAGATGGAAGATAGATAGATAGATGATTGATAGATAGATAGATAGATAGATAGATAGATAGATAGATAGATAGATAGATAGATGAGTAGATAGATGATAGATGGAAGATAGATAGATAGATGATAGATAGAAAGATAGATAGATGATAGATGGTAGATAGATAGATAGATAGATAGATGATAGATAGTAAATAGATAGATAGAAGATAAGAGATTAGATAGATAGATAGATAGATAGATAGATAGATAGATAGATAGATAGATAGATAGATGATAGATAGATAGAAAGAAAGAAAGATAGATAGATAATAAATAGATGAAAGAGTAGATAGATGTTAGATAGATGGAAGATAGATAGATAGATAGATAGATAGATAGATAGATAGATAGATAGATAGATAGATAGATAGATAGATAGATAGATGATAGATAGATAGGAGAGTAGATAGATGATAGATGGAAGATAGATAGATAGATAGATAGATAGATAGATAGATAGATAGATAGATAGATAGATAGATAGATAGGAGAGTAGATAGATGATAGATGGAAGATAGATAGATAGATAGATGATAGATAGATAGATAGATAGATAGATAGATAGATAGATAGATAGATAGATAGATAGATAGATAGATAGATAGGAGAGTAGATAGATGATAGATGGAAGATAGATAGATAGATAGATAGATAGATAGATAGATAGATAGATAGATAGATGATAGATAGATAGATAGATAATAAATAGATGAGAGAGTAGATAGATGATAGATGAAAGATAGATAGATGATAGATAGATAGATAGATAGATAGATAGATAGATAGATAGATAGATAGATAGATAGATAGATAGATAGATAGGAGAGTAGATAGATGATAGATGGAAGATAGATAGATAGATAGATAGATAGATAGATAGATAGATAGATAGATAGATAGATAGATAATAGATAGATAGATAGATAGATAGATAGATAGATAGATAGATAATAAATAGATGAGAGAGTAGATAGATGATAGATGAAAGATAGATAGATGATAGATAGATAGATAGATAGATAGATAGATAGATAGATAGATAGATAGATAGATAGATAGATGATAGATAGATAGATAGATAGACAGACAGACATAGAGATAGATAAATAGCAATAGCACTTAGACTTATATACCACTTCACAGTGCTTTACCATCCTCTCTAAGCCGTTTGCAGAGTCAACCTCTTGCCCCCAACAATCTGGGTCCTCATTTTGCCCACCTCAGAAGGACAGAAGCCTGAGTCAACCTTGAGCCTGGTGAGATTCGAACTGCCAAATTGCAGGCAGCCGGCAGGCAGCAGAAGTAGCCTGCAGAATTGCACTCTAACCACTGCACCATCAAAAAAACGAGTTGGCCGATATGGGGCAGCGACACGCTGGAGCTGTCGGTGTCTAAAGAACATCTGGATTTCTGTGATCCAGATATGAAAAGGCCTCTTCTGAGACTGGTCTGGTAGAATTTCTGAATGGGAGTCTCCATATCCCCTCTCTTAAGTAAGCTAGCATCTACAGGAGGCAAACCTAGTTTAGCTTTCTCCCAGAGGAAGTAACTTCCTGCCTTCAAAGCGGTAGGGAGTGGGATCCAGGGATGGATGGGCAAACCAAGTTCTCTCCTACCTTTGAAATGAAGTCGAAACCATCTCCAATCGGTTGCTTTCAATGGGTCAGCTCAGAGGAGAACTGTCTGGACCTGGATCCAGCCCTTCTTTGCACGAAGTTATGGAGGCCCACCTATGTTTTCAACATCTCAGAAGGGTTCTCCTGCTTCTCTCAGGCTTCAAGAAAAGACCCTCTTCCTTCAGATGTTCTCTTCTCCTCTTCCTGTTTCAGAACTGCTCCCACCCTGTCAATTATCTGTCAAGTCCCAGGAACACCTCCTGGGAGATGGCCAGATTCAACCCAACCACCCCGGAAAATACAACCTGTTCCAGCGAGAAGGACACGGCGGCGTCCAACTCCAAGAGCAAAGGTAGGGAGAGCAGCTTTGCCAGGAAGACAGAGGCTGCATTCGGATGTTTGCTGTTGCACCCGACTGATGCCCCTCTCCTAATCTAGGGAACTTCAGTGCCAGAATCCCACGGAGCGTTTCATCCATTATGTCACCTGAGAAACAGGTAAGTTCCCACCCAGCCACCTCTCAGAAGATGCCCTAAATCAGCGGTGTCGAACTCGATTTCCTTGAGGGCCACATCAGGGTTCCGTTTGACTTTGGAAGGGAGGGGTGGGCGTGGCCGAGGTGGACATCACTCATGTCGGGGAGGGGGGCACCTGGGATGGCCAAGTGATAAGGCAGGACTTCCCTCAGACTCCCCCCCCTCCGTCTCTTTATAATCTTCCTTCCTTCCTTCCTCCTTCCTTCCTTCCCTCCTTCCTTCCTTCCTTCCTTCCTTCCTTCCTTCCTTCCTTCCTTCCTTCCTTCCTTCCTTCCTTCCTTCCTTCCTTCCCTCCCTCCTTCTTTCCTTCTTTTTCCTTCCCTGTTCATTCTCCTTTCATCTTCCATCCCCTCTTTCCTTCTTTTTTCTTCCTTCCTTCCCTCCCTCCCGCCTGCCTTCCTTCCTTCTTTTTCCTTCCTTCCTTCCTTCCCTCCTTCCTTCCTTCTTTTTCCTTCCCTGTTCATTCTCCTTTCATCTTCCATCCCCTCTTTCCTTCTTTTTTCTTCCTTCCTTCCCTCCCTCCCGCCTGCCTTCCTTCCTTCTTTTTCCTTCCTTCCTTCCTTCCCTCCCTCCTTCTTTCCTTCTTTTTCCTTCCCTGTTCATTCTCCTTTCGTCTTCCATCCCCTCTTTCCTTCTTTTTTCTTCCTTCCTTCCCTCCCTCCCGCCTGCCTTCCTTCCTTTTTCCTTCCTTCCTTCCTTCCCTCCTTCCTTCCTTCTTTTTCCTTCCCTGTTCATTCTCCTTTCGTCTTCCATCCCCTTTCCTTCTTTTTTTCTTCCTTCCTTCCCTCCCTCCCGCCTGCTTTCCTTCCTTCTTTTTCCTTCCCTGTTCCTTCCCCTTTCTTCTTCCATCCCCTCTTTCCTTCTTTTTTCTTCCTTCTTTCCCTCCTCCCTTCTTCTTTTTCCTTCCCTTTTCATTCTCCTTTCTTCTTCCTTCCCTTTCCTTCTTTTTTCCTCCCTCCTTCCTTCCTTCCTCCCTTTCTTCCCTCCCTCCCTCCTTCCTTTCTCCCTTCTTTTTCCTTCCCTGTTCATTCCCCTTTCTTGTTCCATCCCCTTTCCTTCTTCCTTCCTTCCTTCCCTCCCTCCCTCCTTCCTTCCTTCTTTTTCCTTCCCTGTTCATTCTCCTTTCTTCTTCCATCCCCACTTTCCTTCTTTTTTTCCTCCTTTCCTCCCTTCCCATCTTCCCGTCTTTTTCTTTATCTTTCCTCTTTCTCTTTCTCCTTTCCTGTCCTCCTTCTTGGATGCTCAAATGCAGAAGGGGAAACATTTCTCCCTTTTCTTTTATTTTGCTTTTAGTTTGTTTTGCTACTCCTCTACCGGCGAAAAAAGAGCTTAGAGGGGCCAGGGCATGCAGCCCCCCTGCCTCCCGGGCCCCGTTTTCGCTGGCACAGGGACCAAGGATGCCTTTGCTGTTTCCTTCGCTGTTTCCAGGACAGCCCCCACAGGCCAGATTTAAATAGATCAACTCTTTGTCTCTTTCTGTTGAGCCTGACTAGGTGGCTCAGTGGCTAAGACGCCGAGCTGGTCGGTCAGAAATGTCGGCAGTTCGGCGGTTCGAATCCCTAGTACAGGTCTCCTGCTAGAGCTTGGACTAGATGACCTCCGAGGTCCCTTCCCACTCTACTGTTACGGAGTAAAACAGGTTTTTATGGCCAAGTGTGGGGTGTACGGCCTCCTAGCCTCCGTCAAGCACCTTATTGTGCATTTCTCCACACAACTCCTCTTTCTCTCAGACCACTTTGGACTCCCAAGCATCTGGAGGACGCCATCTTGCAGGAGAAAGATGTGCTGAGGGGAACAGATTTGTGGGACTAATTGTCCCCCATGGTCTCAAGGAAGGCTGTGGGCCCACTTTATGGAGGGAATGTCCCTGATTGAGCACACAGGGAACCCATGGTGGTGTGTGAATCGGTCAATGCTAACAACATCTAGTCCAGCGTTCACCAACTGATGGTTCGTGGACCACCGGTGGTCTGCGAGAAAATTTTGGTGGTCCACAGAAAAATTATTTGCACTTTTTAATATTGCGCTAACTCAGGGGTCCTCAAACTACGGCCCCTGGGCCAGATACGTGCAATGAGCGTTTGTGTTGCTGCAGAGAGTCTCCCCCTTCGGGGTCTTTTTGTGTGGGTCTGAGGGGGGCAGAAATTCTGACTCGAGGTCTGCTTCAGCCTCCTGGTGTGGGGCTTTGGGCGAAGGATGGAGGGATGTGCCGCTAGTGGCGAAGAGTTGGAGGGCCTCGTTCCAGTGGGACTGCCTCATGGCCTGGAACTGGCTGACCATCTCAGCCCGCTGAGCCTCCAGGCGCCGGTACCTGGCCTTGCACTCCCGCAGGTCTTGGAAAGCCTATGCTCCTAGTCCTCAGTGAAGTGCTTCTGCCGAGCCTCCTCCTCGGCCAAATCCAATTTGAACTGAGCTGTTTTGCCAACTCTTTCTCGTGGTGGCTGCTTAGCTCCAGCAACTGCTTCTTGTTGGGGTCCGGGTGAGGAGTAGCGATTAGAAGCTGGCAAGGCGCCCTTTGACGTGAATGACATCGAGTTGGCCACGCCCACCCAGTCACATGACCGCCTTGCCACGCCCACCCAGCCGGTATTAGTGGTCCGCGGGATTTAAAATTATGAATTTAGTGGTCCCTGAGGTCCGAAAGGTTGATGACCCCTGATCTAGGAGGCCTTTCATGGAAAGAAAGCATTCTTCTCTTCTTCTCCATGCCCACCTGCACGAAGGAGGATAAAAACCTGGGTTACCTCTCGAGAATCTAAGGTTGCCACCAATCCTCCATCTGACACCTTCTGAAGATCTTAGTTCATCTCTTGAGTCCTTCGCTCTGTACATCGCTCTGGTGTAGAAGGATCCTACCTTAATCCTGCAGACTCTCCTGACTATCACACCTAGGCAAGAAGCCACAGGGCAGGTAGGGTGCCCACCCAACCTCTTAAGAATGTAAACTTTTTTTCCCCTTTTTTATTACAATTTTCCTTTACACAACCCTAGTACATAAAACAGACTGTGTCGTTTTTGTATACTTTGGCTCAACATTCCATACAATATATACATGATATACATTCAATATCTAACCCTCGGTAGCCTTATGTATATTTCCAATTTTTATTTCTATCAGCTACCCAAGTGTGCCATTTTTCCCGAACCGCATAAAATTCTGAATCATCTTTTTCTTTTAGTTCTTAGGCTACATTTATCCGTTTTGGCACATTCATATATCTCTTCTGAATGATCAATCCCTCTGGCGGTGTATTGCGTTCCTTCCAGTATTGCGCGAACGCAATTCTTGCCGCTGTTAATATGTGTAGAATCAAATACCTTATCTTTCTATCAAATTTTGTTTTAAGTATTCCCAGGAGAAATGTTTCCGGGTTTCGTTCTTCCGGGTTTCGTTCTATTTGACATTTTATTCGCTCTTGTAGCCATCCTTGTATCTTAGTCCAGTACTTTTTCGCTTCGGGACATGGCCACCAAGCGTGAAAGAAGGTGCCTTGTCATTGATTACATTTCCAACATTTTGGGCTTCAAGGTAACCCTAACTCTCCCCAGTATCCAGGAAAGAAGCTGGGTCTATCAATCACCTACCGCCCTTTTGAGTTTTGTGGAAAAGGGGGGGACCCTTCCACGGGATCCCTTCCAGGAGAACCTCTGAGCTCTGTTGCCTCCCCACCCCTGCCTCGCCCGTCACCTGTTCCATCGTGGACAGTGAGAGCAGCTTCCCAGCCGAAGCCATGACGATGTGGAGCCGCGCATTTCTGCCAGACTATTGAAAAAGGATTATGTCGTGTTCGGACAACTTGACATCCAAGGGCACCCGATGCCTCTTTGTCAAATAAACAACTCTTCCTCCCGCTCCGCACACACCCTCCCCTCTTCTTTCCTGCCCACCACCCCCATTTAATCAGCGAAGTGATCGTGCCAAGCAACCTTGGCATGGCGTCTTCTTTCGAGGGTCTTGATTGGCTCTGGAGTGGGCTAAGAAAAGCAGGATGCCAGTCACCTGCCAGGGTGTTAGATCTAGCAACCCATGTCATTGCCAAGGTACTGGGCACCCGGTTTTTAAGCACAGGCTAAAGCAATTAAGCCACCCAGCGCTTAAGCGTCGCCGCTGGTTTTTAAATGCCAAGGCCAACGTTGGTACTTCGGAGGCGGAAGTGTCGTGCCTGGTTCCCCATCTCTTTCCACGAGCTGGAGAGACTAGAAGAGGTGCAAAGGGATAAGGGAGAATTCTGTCTCTCTTTTTTTTTTCTCTGTGGAAAGACCACTGGTTGGTTTATCGGTTTAATGGGTATCCCACTCCTTTCTTATGCACACCCCAGGCCCGGAGGATTAAATGATCCACTTCGACAATAGGCAGCGGAGTGAGGGTTGTGGGGGAAGATAATATGCAAAGATCGGCTCTCGGTTATTTGAGATCGACTTCCTGGTCATAAGGTCTAGAAACTTAGCTTTGTTTTTTTTTAAAAAAAAAAAAAGAAGAAGCAGGTTCTTTCAGGCAGAGTGGTGCGTGGGTGTGTATTTATGCGAGTCGGTGCATATTGATCGAGAATATCTAGGTGGAGACTTATGAGTCAACAATGACCGGATGACATGTTATATACATACACAGGCATTATGTAGATACGCTCACGGGGCTCAAACAATATTTTATCCGCGATAAAACCAGAACAGGGGTTCCCCCGGGGCTGTTGATCTGCGTGAGCTGAACCCACCGAGGTGTTTGCTGAATTCGGGGTGAACAATGCAGCTAGCATTGAGGTTGAATTCAAGGCTCTTTGTGGTAGTGTTTGTGCAACTTGTTCACGATTTTAAAAGGTTTTTTTTTTTTTCAAAAGACTGGGCAGCCCCTTGTCAAGAGGGGAGGTTGGATTAGATGATCTCGGGGTGTCCCTCTTGCCCTCTGAGTGTCTGGAAATGGAGTTGCTAGCTTTTTTGGGGGGGGTTTTTTTGCAGGCATACGGACTACAAAATCATGCTTTAGGATTTTGGCAACGAGGCTGCACCCCTGCGAGGCGGGAGGGATTAAAATAGTTTTTAAAAGCATCGTAAAAACACGAAATAAGTCTCTCTTTTTAAAAAAAAATTGCATCTCCAGTCCTAAAGGGAACGGAGGTTGGAAAAGAAATTAGGAAAAAAAGAAACTGACCTGGAATTTGATTAGCATTTCAGAATAGAAAGGCGAAAGACAGAACCAAATTTTGGTTTAGGACAATAAGCACATTTTTTTAAAAAAGAAAGAAAAAACAGGGTTTTTTTGGTCATCCAAGAATGGGATTTTAAGAACTCCTTGTCTGGTGATGTGATCGACAACATTTGCAAACCGAAAAGGGCACCGGTGAAAGTTTTGATTAGCAAAGTTTAATTGGAGATGGTTTTCTGGGAAAACTTGCTACGAGACTGAAGACAAATGGGGGTTACTTTCAGAGATTTGGAGAAGGGGATCAGATCACCATCTCTTTCTCTCTTTCTCTCTCTTTCTCTTTTTTCCCAGGCTGTACAACTGACTGCCTTCAAATCATCAGGTAAGGCCTTCCCCTGTTATGTTCAGCCTTGCTGAATTTTTTTTTTTTTTTTTTTTTTATTGAAAAAGTTTTACATTACATTTTATAATATAAAAACCCCCCCCTTCCCCCTCCCTATCCCCCCCCCACCCTATCCCTTCTATCCCTCCCCCCTCCCTTGACTTCCGCTATTTGACAGACATTAATCTTAGCATATTCAACATTCTTTAAAGGTGAGATCCCTTTAAATAAGAAGTTCAACATTAACACTTCACTAACATTACACATATTTAAAAAATATAGATTAATTAGATTAAAACAATTTAGTTAATTAAACTTCTTCAAAAATAGGTACTTAATATCAAAAAGCAAAGATAGACAATTTTTAATACATTCTTAAACATCTTAGATTAAGCTTAATACATTCTTTTTAAAATTTAATCTATACCTCAATTATATACTCTTCATTTTAATAATGATAATTAACCATATGACTAACCATTAAACATTTGACTAACCATAAATCTTAAACTATACATCAATTATAGATTCTACAGTTTAATAATAATAATAAACCATATAACTATTCATACATTTACTTAAGTACATTCTAACTCTAATTCAACTGAGCACTAATTGAAATTTCTTGCTTTGGTATTTCCCTTTCATATAATCAACCCATTTCCTCCATTCCTTAACAAAAGCTTCATGGGTCCTTTCTTTTAGGTATGCAGAAATTTTTGCCATCTCCGCCAGATTAGACATCTTCAGTATCCATTCCTCTATGGTAGGCACTTGGTCTTTCTTCCAGTATTGGCCTATCAGTAATCTAGCTGCAGAAATCATATACAATATTAATCTAGTATCGCTTACTGAAAAACCCTTGATTATTCCCAACAGAAAAAACTGAGGAGAGAACTCTAACTTCTTCTTCAAAATGTTCTGCATCACCCACCAAAGTTTAATCCAAAATGGTTTCAACTTCCTGCATGTCCACCAAATATGAAAATATGTTGCATCCAAACAATCACACCTCCAACATTTAGGCTGAACATTTGGATACATACGTGATAATTTTTTGGGATCTAGATGCCATCTATAAAACATTTTATAAAAATTTTCCCTTAAGTTCTGTGCTTGCGTGAATTTAACATTCTGGACCCAAATCTTTTCCCATGTTTCTAACATTACTGGTTGATCAAAATTCTGTGCCCATTTAATCATACAATCCTTAACTAATTCCCCTTCTGAATCTCTCTCCAACAATAAATTGTACAATCGCTTAATATGCATCGGTCCTTTACGTTTTATCTGAGTCACCAAATCCTCTTCATGTAGCATTAATCCGGTTTTCTGATCTTCTCTCCATCTCGCTTGAAGTTGAAAATACTGCAACCAAGTTAAATTAACTCCATCTTCCAACAGAGTATTCCAAGACTTCAAACTCCAACTGCCCCCATCAATAGAAAGTATCTCTTTGTACAACAACCCCCCGAGTGACTTTATTTTTGGCAAAATATGCCCAAGATCCAACCACAAAGGTATTTTGTAATCCAATTGGAACTGGTGCTTCTTCCAAACTCTCAGCAATGCATACCTTAAAATATGCCTATTAAATACACTGTCTCTCTTGTCTTCATAAAATAAATATGCATGCCATCCAAATTGCAAATCATGGCCTTCTATATTCAAAATCTCTCTTTTGGTTGTTCCGATCCAATCTCCAACTTGTATCAATACAGCTGCTTCGTAATATAAACGCAGATTTGGAACTTTAAGGCCGCCACGTTCACGTACATCTTGCATGATCTTAAATTTAACTCTTGGTCTTTTCCCACTCCAAATAAATTTATTTAAACCTGCTTGCCAGTCCGTCAGATATTTATCATTTTTAAGCACCGGAATCATTTGAAACAGAAACAAAAATCTAGGTAGAACGTTCATCTTAACAGCTGCTATTCTACCAAGCAGAGAAAGTTGCAGTTTTTTCCATTTATCAAGATCTTTTTGAATCTTACACCAAAGTTCCTCATAGTTATTTTGAAAAAGTTTTTTATTAGATGCTGCAACTTGAACCCCTAGATATTTCACCTTTGTAGCTATTTCAAAGCCTGCCACCCTTTCCAGCTCTTTCCTTTGTGGTTCCAACATATTTTTGACTATCATCTTAGTCTTTTTCTGGTTCAGGCTAAAACCTGAAACCAGACCATATTCCTCTATGATGTTTTTCATCTGTATGATAGATTCCAATGGTCGTGTTAGGGTAACAATCAGATCATCTGCAAATGCCTTTGTTCTGTAATCTGTTTGCCTTACTACTATACCACTCATTTTGTCCGAGTCCCGTAGAGCATTTAACAGCACCTCTAGCGTCAAAATAAACAACAATGGAGATAATGGACAGCCTTGTCTTGTCCCTTTCTGTATATTAAAATTAGTAGTCAAGCTGCCATTAATAATAATCTGTGCTGTCTGTTCTTGATAAATTGCCGAAATTGCTTTGATAAACTGATCTCCAAAATTCATCTTGTGCAAAATCTTTTTTAGAAAATCCCAGTTGACTCGATCAAAGGCTTGCTGAATTTTCACCGGTTGAGGACTTTTTAACTCGAGAAATCATGCCTCAAATTCTACGATCTTGGAGCCTTGTCACGCTATTCCTTCCCTGCAGAATAATTGTTGAGAAATTTGAATAATAATAATAATAATAATAACAACAACAACAACAACAACAACGCATGGATTGAAGATAAGCAGCAAGAAAAAAAATCACAAAGTACCGGGACTTGCAAATCGAAGTTGAGCGACTATGGAAAAAGAAATCGTGTGTTGTCCCGATTGTAATTGGAGCCCTTGGAGCAATACCCAAAGGGCTACCCCGCTATTTAGAAATTCTAAATTTACCAGACTTGAACATTTTGACTCTACAAAAAACCACCTTACTCAGAACAGCTTACATCCTCCGACGATATCTTAACAGTTCCTAGGTCCTTGGTTAGGACTCAAGATGCTGAGCTATTAACCGGCCTCAAAGGCTGTGAATCTCAATACAGATTAAATAATAATAATAATAATAATAATAATAATAATAATAATAATAATAATAATAATAACAACAACAACAACTTACATCCTCCGACGATATCTTAACAGTTCCTAGGTCCTTGGTTAGGACTCGAGCTGCTGAGCTATTAACCAGCCTCAAAGTCTGTGAATCTCACTAAAGATTAACTAATAATAATAATAATCATCATCATCATCATCAGAACCCCCGCAACCTGTATCAACCATTAGCACAAGTCAATGATATTTGTGATGCATTTTTGAATGTTCAGTTGACTGAGTTTCATGTTTAATGAATAAAAGAGATAATTATTATTGTTATCTCTTTTATTCATTAAACATAAAACTCATGTTTATAATGATGATGATGATGATGATGATGATGATATCAAACTTTTGCAAAGATGAAAAATTCCCTCCAGACCAGGCCAGCTGCTGCGGCAGAAATCGTCGATCGATTTCCAAGTTTTGCAAACATATTAATCATGTCTCAAATTCCACTATTCTTGTCCTGCTCAGAATTCACACCTAGGACAGACCTGAGTTAGTTCTCGACTTAACACCACAACTAAACCCCAGATTTCTTTTGCTAAGCGAGACATTGGTTAAGCGAATTTGCTTCATTTTATGACCCAGCTTGCCATAGTTGTTAAGTTAGTAACCCAATTGTTTCAGCCTTCCCCATTAACTTTGTTCGCCACAAGGTCGCAAAAGGGAAATTGCACAGCTCCGGGATGCTGCAAACCATCATAAATATGGACCCATTGCCAAACATCCAAATTTTATTTACGTGATAAATAAAATTTGGATAAATTTTACCGCTATAAAGGTAAAGCTTCCCCTTGCACATGCGTGCTAGTTGTTCCCAACTCTAGAGGGCAGTGTTCATCTCCGTTTCTAAGCCGAAGAACCAGCACTGTCCAAAGACGTCTCCGTGGTCATGTGGCCGGCATGACTCAACACCAAAGGCGCACAGAACGCTGTTCCCTTCCCACCAAAGATGGTTCCTATTTTTCTACTTGCATTTTTTACCTGCTTTCGAACTGCTAGGTTGACAGAAGCTGGGACAAGTCACGGGAGCTCACCCCGTTACGGAGCGCTAAGGATTCGAACCGCCGAACTGCCGACCTTTCGATCGACAAGTTCAGCGTCTTAGCTATAACAAGAGTTGAAAACGGTCCTAAGCAACTCTTTTCAGTGCCGTCGTCATAACTTTGAACCGTCACTGAAATGAACGGCCGTTAAGTCGAAGGCCTGCCTGTATTCCCTCTCTGCAGAATCATTGAGAAAGTCATGAATATAATTTTTAATATCAAACTTTTGCAAAGACGGGAGGGGAAAAAAAAATAGCTTCCCAATCTGGCCATCCGCCACGGGAATCGCTGCCCGATTTCCATTATTGGCCAGCGTGTTTTCAAACCCCAGATTTGCATTCAAGACCTAGAGATAGAAAGAGAACAATGCTGTTATTAAACACGGCGCCAAGTGCTGATGAAAACAAAAATATAGGTTGTTCTCTCCCTTTCTCCGCCTCCCCCTCCTCGTCGAAAGCCTCTGGACCCCTTTCACTTGACAAGAGGACCACACGTTTTCTCTTCCTCCCCTCCACCTCCCCCCAAACATCACCCCCTCCCCAATGAGTTCCTAGCTGCCTTTATGGAGGTATGATCTGGTGATATTCATTACGCTCCATTATGTGGGGAGGTGAGCGCCCTGCAAAAGGGGATGGGCCATGCAGTGGTGTGTGTGTGTGTGTGTGTGTGTGTGTGTGTGTGTGTGTGTGTGTGTGTGATGGAGTGGGGTGGGGGGGAGAGAGAAAGAATATTGTCATATTATTTACCCCACACAATGAGGTGTCTCTTTTGTTCAATCGCCTGGCGATTGAGGTGGCCTCTGTCTCCTCGAGTGTCACCGCATTGTCGCCCCGCGATAATTTCATTATGGCTTGTGAATACATCTTGCATGTTGCT
This sequence comes from Coluber constrictor foxii, assembly GCA_038048745.1. Taxonomy (NCBI): domain Eukaryota; kingdom Metazoa; phylum Chordata; class Lepidosauria; order Squamata; family Colubridae; genus Coluber; species Coluber constrictor. Next base: position 2,795,383 of record CM075968.1, read on the forward strand.
AAGACGCGCATAGCAACATATGCTCCTTGTGCCTGCAGCTGGGCACCAACAGGATCGGGGAGGTGGCTGGGATGGGGGGGTGGGGGGAGAGGAATGGAGAACCGTATCGGCAAGCGGGAGGCTGCTGGGGAGATAGGATTCCCCACCCAACCCTTACCCTCGCCAGTTCGGGTTCCGGTGTTGGAAAATCAGGGGTACTGTTGACCCAAGATTGGGCAGGAACATCCCAAGAAAGGGGGTACGAAAACGAAGTGCATTCCTTTGGCTGGGGAGTGGGCGGCAGAAGAGGGGAGATCCTCTTCCCTCTGTTGTGAAAACAAGGGGGAACTGTGAGGCTGGGGTTTTCCAGCTACGGTAAGATCACACCTAGAATCTAGTTTTGGTCACCACACTATAAAAAAGAGGTTGGGACTCAAGAAAGAGTGCAGAGAAGAGCAACCAAGATGATGAGGGGACTGGAGGCTAAAACATACAATGAATGGTTGCAGGAACTGGGTCTGGCTAGTCTAGTGAAGGGAAGGACCAAGGGAGACAGGATAGCAGTCTTCCAATGTTTGAGGGGCTGCCACAGAGAGGAGGGGGTCTTCTCCAAAGCACCTGAAGGCCAGATAAAGAACAATGGATGGAAACCAATCAAGGAGATATTCAACTTAGAAATAAGGAGGAAATTTCTGACAGGGAGAACAATCAACCCATGGAACAGAAGTTGCTTTCAGAAGTTGTGGGAGCTTCATCACTGGAGGCTTTTGAGAAGAGACAGGACTGACATCTGTCAGAAATGGTGTAGGGTCTTCTGCTTGGGAAGGGGGTTGAACTAGATGACCTCCAAGGTCCCTTCCCACTCTTGTCAATCTGTTCTGTTGTTTAGTTGGGAGTTGCTCCACAGGATTGGTGCCCCCACACGTCCATCTTAAGGTTCCTTAGCTTTCAACCCTCTCAGCAATGTTGGCTAAGCCTCCCTGACCCTTTGTAGACTCCGTGGGCCTTCCCACAGAGTCTTCCCAATATCTAATCTATGTTGCTGGAGGGGTTACCCCTCTGGGGGTGGGAGGCATCGACATCTCCAGTTTTGGGTGAGTTTGGAAAAACCAGGATGATTCGAGCTGTCCTTATTTTAATGTACGGCCCATCAATCCCAGATTAGCTTCCATCCTTCGGTCAACATTTTAGACTGAAAAAATAGGTGAAGGCCAAAAGAAGCCAAAACAGCTAAACCATGATGGACGTTTTCTCCTCTTACAGGTTTATGAGCAGAGCTGTTCCCAGCGACGTGTCTCCAACCGGTGACTGTTGAGGGACAAAAATCCAGAAGATGGAGACGGGAAGGGCCGCATTCCGGCCCTAGCTCTGAAGTTACGATTTACTAACCAAGATGCTTTCTCATCACAGTTTCTTTCTCACTTCCCTTAGCCCCGCTCCCTCTGCCCCCCACCCCTCACCCCACCCCGCTCTGGATTGTGGCTTATTTGGGTCTCTGGAGCAGTGGTGAAATGTAAAATTTGTTGCTACCGGTTCTGTGGGCGTGGCTCGGTGGTGGTGGGGGTCATGTGACTGGGTGGGTGTGGCCAACTTTTTTTTTTTTACTTTTTTAAAGCATTTTTTTCTACTACCAGTTCCGGCGAATGGGTAGTAAAAAAATAATGCTTTAAAAAAGTTTTTTTAAAAAAGGTTCCAAAGATCAGCTGTGCCGCAGGATCCTCGGAATCTTTTTTTTTTTTCCCCTTTTGTAAAGCATTTTTTTTACTACCGGTTCCGGCGAACAGGTAGTAAAAATTGCTTTTAAGAAGTTTTTAAAAAGGTTCCGACGAACTGTGCCTGCGGAGCCCCAGGGGTTAAGGAGAGCGAGTGCGGCGTCCTAGAGTGGCAATCGTTTGCGACGTCACGCCGCCTCTGAAAAGCCAGCTGTGACATTCGGCTGTGCTGCACGATCAGCTGAACCTTTTTTTTTACCTCCTGCCTAAGTAGTGGGTTGGACTAGAAGGCCTCCAAGGCCCCTTTCCAACTCTATGATTCTATTTATTCTAAAGCATTTTTTTTTTACTACCAGTTTGCCCGAACTGGTAGTTTTTATCGCTACAGGTTCGAGCGAACTGGTAGCATTTCACTCCTGCTCTAAAAATGGCAGGCCCTACACGGCCCTAAAATGGCAACCTTGCTAGGAGAGCTTCTGATCCTCCTCCCTTTCTTGGCCTCCAAGCTTGGAACTGGTGGCCAGAAACTAAGGAGAGCAAAGAAAATCAGGCAACACAACCATCCATCCTAAATTGTGAGCCTCTGGTGAGCAGCACATCGACCGTAATGTCTTATCCTGGAGTAAATGACCCACAGCAATAGTGAAGGCTATGTAGTCATTCCAAAGGGTAGTGTTGGATAGAAGATTAGTCTAGTGTTGAGGGTCTCCTCCAACCTTGGCCACTTTAAGACTTGTGGACTTCAACTCCCAGAATTCCTCAGAGGATTTCTGGGAGTTGAAGTCCACAAGTCTTTCAATTGGCCAAGATTGGAGACCCCTGGTCTAGTGGGTGGCATCGCTTTACGACTGCCTCCGTTCCTCCATCCCATCGTCTGAGGTGGGTGGTCCTTAAGTCATCCTCCATTGGACCCGTCTGTTATAGCTGCCCCTAGAAGAGCAATCTCATCTCTCAAATCTCCCCATTTTTCATCCCTGACCCAAAACTTCCTCTCTTTTTTTTCCCCCACGCCAACCATCTCTGCAAGGGCTTCTCTAAGCCAGGGGTCAGCAACCTGTGGCTCTGGAGCCGAATGTGGCTCTTTCACCCCTCTGCTGCAGGTCCCTTTCACTCAAATTATGTGTCAGAACTGCCAATGTGCGACATCCGACGGCACACAATTCATTGAGCTTTTCAACCCCCGGTAGGCCAACCATGGATAAATCCAAGAAAAGAAAAGTTTCAGAAGAAAACAGAACGTTGAATTCAACTACAGATGCTAGTTTTGCGGCCGCTCAAGAAATAGTCAGGCCCGGGAAGGGTTTTGTGGCTCCCGGTGTTTTCTTTTCTGTGGGAAACGGGTCCAAATGGCTCTTTTGAGTGTTGAAGGTTGCAGACCCCTGCTCTAAGCATCACCACCACGACTCTCTCTGAAGCCTCCAGAGATGCCACCTTCGTCCTGGTTTTCAAAACAGGAAGCAACCGGGGACATCAAGCTGAGGAAGAGAAGGTTAAAGAGGACACGAGAAGACCTTCAGCTTCAGAAAACGGCCCTGGGTGCTGATGGAAATTTTCTTTTCTTTTCTGTTTTTTTTTTTTTGGACTGCTCCGTTTAAGGCATGAAACCATTTCCACGGATTCCAATGGAACATTTTCAGAGCGCTATTTTTAACGTCATGATGATGATGATGATGATGATGATGATGAAGCTTCTGAGGGCCACTGGAGTTTTCCTCCCTTCCCGTTTTCATCAGGACCAACGGATTTGCAGGTGTCAGCAATATCTTAAGTGCTTGCGGTGAGGAAGGTTAAAATTTTCATTTTTATTCCTGTCTTATTTTGGAGGTTAACCCAGGGCTCTTTTCCGTGTTGGTGAGACCTCCCTTGCAAAATTTATACTCCCGTATAAATCCTTCCAAAACAACTTTTGAAGAGGCACAAAGAGGCACCGACGAGCATGATGGGTATTGTTATCCAGCAGTAGCAATCCCACGATGGCCAACGTTAAGAGAAACTCTGTTGTAATGCTCGGGTGTAAAATGTACTTAATCTACGTTGATTATTCTAAAGAAAATTGGATCGGCTGAGGTGGGGCGACGGGGGAGAGGAGGGAAGTGACAGTTTCAGTGTTTCAAGTAAGAATTGTTTCTTTTACACACACACACACACACACAAACTATTCAGCTACATATTTGGAAACCCAAACAGGGAAGATAACAAGCTGTATCTTTTGAGGGATTCTGCAACCGAAACAAAATAATAAAAAAAAAATAACTTTGAAAACTCTTCTCCCAGCTCTTCCTTTTTCGCCTGTGCTCTAGGAAATAGGCTTAAGACTTAGAATGAGCTGGAAGGGACCCTGGAGGTCCTCTAGTCCAGCCCCTTGCTCGAGCAGGAGAACCTATGCACCGTTTCAGATAAATCTTGACATGTGGCCGGATGTGTCTGCTGCGATTTTAAAAGCGGGCAGGGGAAGGGGTGCCAAAAAAAAGGGGGTGCGTGGAAAATATTTCCCAAAATTAAAATTATTAAGGGTCGGCTGCTCCATCAGTGAAGCCAACGAGAAAGCTCAAGGGAATGGATGCTTTTGAATCCTAAATTGTAGGATTTTTTTTCTAAGGAATCATCCACTCCCCCAGGCCTGATATCCTGGGCCAGAGGCTGGCTGAGGCTCATGGGCACCTTAGTCTTGCACATCTGGGAAAAAAATATCAAGCTCAGGGAAGGGCTCCTGCAATCTGAATGAGTTATATGTCTTCAGAAGTCCCTAAGGAGGGAAAGAGAAGTCTGTCCTGGCCATGCCCAGAGCCCAGGCTCACCAACTGGGTTTCGAAGGGGGAGTCCTGGTGTCTGAATGGGCAGCTGCCCCTACAAGGAAACATCTGGAAACTGGTCTCCAAATGTTACTGGGTTTGGGTCTCTGGGAGAGAATCTTTTGCAAGCTAAGACCCCTGGAAGCTCTGTTTCTTGGCTGGGTTTAGGCCTCCTTCGTTTTTTTCCCTCTCCTTCCCCATCTTTTCTTTCCTTACTTCCTCCTTACCCCCCTCCCCATCTTTTCCTGCCTTACTTTCCTACCTTCTTTCCTCCTTCCTTCCTTAACTTTCTCCTCCCTCCCTCCCCCTTCCCTCTCCATCTTTTCCTTCTTTGTTTCCTTCCTTCTTCCTTTCCTTCCTTTCCTTTTTTAACTTTCTTCTCCCTCCCTCATTTTTTCCTTCCTCCTTCCCTTCCTCCCCATCTTTTCCCTCTTTCCTTGCTTTCCTACCATCCTTCCTTTCCTTCTTTAATTCCTTAGCTTTCTCCTCCCTCCCTCATTTTTTCCTTCCTTCCTTTCCCTCCCTCCTCATCTTTTCCTCCCTCCCTCCCTCCCTTCCTTTCCTCCTTTCTTTCCTCAACTTTCTCCTCCCTCATTTTTTCCTTCCTTCCTTTCCCTCCCTGCCCATCTTTTCCTCCCTCCCTCCCTTCCTTTCCTCCTTTCCTTCCTTAACTTTCTCCTCCCTCATTTTTTCCTTCCTTCCTCTTTTCCTCCCTCCCCACCTTTTCTTTCTTTCTTTCCTTCCTTCCCTTCTTACCATCCTTCCTTTCCTCCTTCCCTTCCTTAACTTTCTCCTCCCTCCCTCATTTTTTCCTTCCTTAACTCTCTCCTTCTTTCCTTCCTTCCTTCCTTCTCTCCCTCCCTCCCCCCTCCTCCTGCTCCTTCTCACCAACTTCTCAAACAAGATTCTCTCTCCCCCCACACCCTCACCCGCAGCCTTTTCACAGGGGGAAACGGGCCACCTCCTCCGAGTCACCCCCACGCCTGCAGCTGGAGATGGGCCCGGTGTCTTATCATCCCTGGCTAGGCTCCAAGCCCTACTTTGCTGTCCAGGAAAAAGAGGAAGGACATCCCAGCTTTGTAAGATAGGCAAGGACAATTCCCCAGAATTTTGTGTTTTCATTTTTTTGAAACCAACATGGCCCCGTTTTTTGGTTTTCTCTCTCCGGCTTCCTCCCACCCTCCACATCTGTGGATTCCAACCTCCCCCCATACGAGTCTTCAGGGTCCCACCTGCCCCCCCCCTTCTGCTATTCTTGGTTGCAAGGACAGTACCCAGTGGTGGGTTTTAGCAGATTCTGACCAGTTTTGGAGAACCGGTAGTGGAAATTTTGAGTCATTCGGAGAACCGATACTAAAAATTCTGACTGGCCCCGCCCCCATCTATTCTCTGCCTCCCAAGTCCCAGCTGATTGGGAGGAAATGGGGATTTTGCAGTATTCCTTCCCCTGGCGTGGGGAGGGAATGGAGATTTTGCAGTAACCTTCCCCTGGATTGGGAAGGAAATGGGGATTTTGCAGTATCCTTCCCCTGGTGTGGGGAGGGAATGGAGATTTTGCAGTAACCTTCCCCTGGATTGGGAAGGAAATGGGGATTTTGCAGTATCCTTCCCCTGGCGTGGGGAGGGAATGGAGATTTTGCAGTAACCTTCCCCTGGATTGGGGAGGAAATGGGGATTTTGCAGTATCTTTCACCTGGAGTGGGGAAGACATGGAGGTTTTGCAGTATCCTTCCCCTGGATTGGAGAGGGAACGGAGATTTTACGGTATCCTTCCCCTGCCACGGCCACCAAGCCATGCCACGCCCACAGAGCCAAGCCACACCCACAGAACCGGTAGTAAGCATGTTTGAAACCCAGCACTGAAGCATTGTCATCCAAGGCAAAGAAAGAACTATTCAGAAATGGACCGTAGCAGAATTACAAAATTTATTGGAATGTCTGAATTCGGCAAGGTAGAACTCCATAAAGACTTCTGGAAGGAGGACAGGAAGAGTGTGGGTTGGGGGGGGCATAGACACTTAAGAGCACTTTTCATGTTTGGGAAGGGCCGGGGAGAAGAAGACAACCCCCCCCCATCTTCCCCCAGATCCACTGGCAAACCCAGAAAGCATGCTTGCTTTCCAGGAGGACATCCTCTCCACTCTTTCAAACTACACCACGCAGATCCACGGGATGCACACGGGGAGAGAGAGACGGTCGTCCCGAAGTCACATAACGAAGCGGGAAAGGCATCGGCGTCGAAAACACACGAGACAAGCCATCACGAGAGACCAGCGTTGCAGCATGGAGGAGCAGGAGTGGGGTGTGGGAGCAGAATTGAACCGTGGCAGAGACCTGGGTGGGAAGGCACTCAACAGCTCCGTAGAGGCCGAATTGGAGGGGTTTTTTGGGGGGATGAGGGGATGAGGACAAGGAGAGGAAAACGCGCCCCACTGTATCCCCAAACTCTTTTCATCCCTATTCCTGAAAAGCAGAGGGGTGGGTCCCACAATCCATCCCCTGCTTGTCTGCTTAACGAAACAGCCCTGAAGCGCTCAGTTAAATATTATAATTTTACCGTCCCTGCCAACACCGGATGATGCGGCTGGACAGGTCAGAGCTCCCAAGGAAATGATTCCACCGCCACCCCTTCCAAATTTCTTTGCAAAAGTAACCCTGTTTTGAAGCAAAGAGGAACAAAACTACCAGAAAAGAAACAGGAAGAGGTTTGACCTTCATGGACCAGGTCCAACAGGAATCTGAATTTTGAGAAATACTTAAAATAGACACACATTCATAGGAAATACACACGCACACACACACACCGTATCTCTACGAGCAAGTAAATTCAAGATTCTGGCTAGGCGATTTCTTGCAAGCTGGAATGGGTTTTTAAGGAAGGGCTGGAAAATGGCCCGTGAAAATCACAGTTGGATGGATGGTGGCTCTACAGTGAAGATCTGGCCTTTCCTTGGACACGCACCCTTCCCCCACCCACCCACCCGAAAAAGTCCTCCTGGCTGAGAAATTCATTCGTTAATGAAATTAACACAGAGATTTAGGACTCTGGGAAGTGACTCTTATCAAGGACAGATGGCAACTGTTCCCTTCACAGGCCGTTGAAAAAATAAAAAACGAAGTGCTTCTTGCTGGATGGAGCAACCAATAAAATTAAATGGCTAGGCTAGAAAGAAAAAGAAAAAGGGGAGAAAAAAGAGAGAGAGAGAGAGAGAGAGAGAATCAGTTAATAATTTCGTGCCCTCGAGAGGTTTCCGCTTCACAAGCCTCTGGAGAGGACCCAACTCCATTAGGATACGGCCCTCAAACTCTCGAGTCACCGTACCGTTGAGTGTGGACCAAATGCTCGCCGGGGGAGATGCCACACGAACTGAATTGGAAATGAAACTGGTTTTCAGTCTGTTTAAACTTTTTGCAAAAGGATCCCACTGTGAGATCGAGAAGCGGGGTGGGTGGGAGGGAGGAGTGATCCCCATGCGCCTTCCCAAAGTTGCTCGGATCTCCGGATACCCCAAAAGCATCTTCCCGGCGTTTGAGGTGCATTTTCCTTGCAAAATAAAAATAAAATAAATGCATCGGATATGGCAGAGGGAACGGCCCCAGTTATGCCTTCCAAGGGGATGCTAATAGGTTTCTCCTTTTTCGGATGTGCAGAGCTCCTGGGACAAAGAGACCTAGAGGCCGGGGTGGGAGGTGGGGAGAAAGACAGGGCTGTCCCTTTCTCTCTCCCTCCCACACCTCCCCCCCCACCATCACCCCTGTGTTTGGGATCCACCCATGGCAAACTTCCAACTTCCAAACCATCTCCAAGGGCTGCCCTCCAAAGTTTAGTTCCTTTTTCAGGTTTCCCAAAAATCTGGGACCAAAAGGGGCTCCTGGGTGGAACTGGTCTGATTGCAGCACGCTGGACAATGAAAGGACCCCGGGTCAAAACCCAGAGGCTTGGGGGGGGAGGGCCTCCCCTTAATTGTCAACCCCTTTCCCCACCGCCCCCAGCCTCCTCCTCCGTCCGTCCGTCTGTCCGTCCGTCCGTCCGTCGGTCGCCTGGGGCAGAGGGAAGCTCTCAAGTCCGCTTAGCGTGCAGCATTTCAATCAGCAAGTTGTTGCAGGGTACCTCCCCGCCCAGGTGTTTATGATACAGGTACTCTTCGGCCTGCATGCTGAGGGCCCGGATGTCAGCCAGCTGGAACAGCAGGTGTCGGAATTTGTCCATGGCGTGGGGATAATGGCAGATGGTGTATTCCATCAGGGCCGCGTTGGCCTTTTCCTGAGCTTCTTTGACCACGCTGGAATTTTCCAAGTACTTCACATCTGCAGGCAAAAGGAGAAAACGGGAAGGGGGGGTGGGTTGGGGTCAGTCCAGCCTTCCTTCCTCCTCCCCCCCTCCCTCCCTCCCCAGCCAGGAGTTTGGTAAGTTTGCAAACGGCTAAGGTGAGCGTTGGTCGCACTCTCAAGACCGTTTTGCAGAATCCCTGGGAATCGGCTGCAGAATTCGGCGACCGACTCGTATTTACGACGGCCGGGGGGTGGGTGGGTGGGTCGCGTGATCCGCTTTTGCGACCTCCTGACAAGCGACATCAAACGAGGAAGCCAGATTCGCTTAACCACTGGGTTGTTATGAACTGATCAACTGCAGTGATTCACTTAACGACCGGGGGTCAGAAAGGTCGTAAAATGAGACAAAACGCACCTAATCGACGTCTCTGCTTAATGTTTTTTGCTTTTTTTAAAGGATTGATCTTCTTTACATACAAGCCGGGCGGTCTCAGATGCTGCAGTCAATCCTACCCTGAGCAGGGGGGGCGGAGGGCGGGTTGGACTGGATGATCTCTAAGGTCCCTCCCAGCTCTGATTACGTCAACCCAGCAAGGGAAAATGTCACAATAGGTAAACAAGGCAATTTCCCTCGCTGTGTGGATTGTCCTCGCCTCCTTGCCAGATGAGGCACCAGATTGCTTTCGCCTCCAAACGCCGGGCGGAGAGATTGTCCTTAATCTGCTTGGCCTCCACAAAGCCGGCAGGAGGCTCAGCCGGCATAGAAACGGTGATCCCTGATGCCTGGCACAGACGGGGCCATCGTGGGTATATTGTGGGCAACGGGGCTTTACGGAGAGCAGAGGCTCTCGTTGCAGAAAAGCCAGTAAGGTAGCTGGCAGGTGTGCAAGCCACCTGATAAGAACCAGCTACCTTTGTTCCCATCACTATTAGTCTCGGTCGGTCATCGTCAGAAGCATCCTATTGCACAATTTCGGGTGTTTCATAGAATGAGCATCAAATCGATGCTTCTAGGTAAATTTAAACGTTTGTTTCTTTTGTCTGGCTCTGCCGAGTTTCCCCCAGGCAGACGTCCCAAATTTCCCAGTTTGGGAATTGGGAATGACTTTGGGAATTGGGAATGACTTTGGGAATTGGGAATGACTTTGGGAATTGGGAATGAACCCGGGGGTCCTTTCATTGTCCAGCGTGCTGGAATCGGACAGCAATTAATTAATTAATTGATTGATAATTATTTCATCATCAGTTAATGCGACAGCTCTTGATTGGATCGCCGTTTCTCTCTTCAAGATGAATAGAATAGAATAAACAGAGTGGGAAGGGACCTTGGAGGTCTTCTAGTCCAACCCCCTGCTTAGGCAGGAAAACCCTACACCACTTCAGACAAAGGGTTATCCAACCTCTTCTTAAAAATGCTCCAGTGTTGAAGCATTCACAACTTCTGGTGGCAAGTTGTTCCACGGATTAATTGTTCTAACTGCCAGAAGATTTATCCTTGGTTCTAGATTGCTTGTCTCCTTGATGAGTTTCCACCCGTTGCTTCTTGTCCTGCCTTCAGGAGCTTTGGAGAATAGCTTGACTCCCTCTTCTTTGGGGCAGTCCCTGAGATATTGGAAGACTGCTGTCATGTCTCCCCTGGTCCTTCTTTTCATTAAACAAGACCTACCCAGTTCCTGCAACCGTTCTTCCTATGTTTTAGCCTCCGGTCCCCTAATCCTCTTTGTGGCTCTTCTCTGCACTCGTTCTAGAGTCTCAACTTCGTGGCGACCACGCATGGACTTCAAACTCCCAGAATATCCCAGCCTGCCGTAGGATTCTGGGAAGTGCTTGCCCTGGGGAATTCTGGGAATTGAAGTCCATGCATCTTGAAATATCTGAAGTTGAGAAGCGCTTAGAGGATGCGCCCTCAGGTCGGTATGAACCCTGAGCCCCTGCAAAGAGAGAATTTCTCCAAAAGGATGGAGAATTTATTGCAACTTGATGGGGTTCCTTGGTGCTCTCTGAGTGGGGTGGTTTCCTTCCAGATGTTTCATTATCCAACTGGGTAACATCATCAGTGCTGGGGGAGAGAGAGAGAGAGAGAGAGAGAGAGAGAGAGAGGAGGAGAGAGAGAGAGAGAGAGAGAGAGAGAGAGAAACCCACACCTTTCCAGCACTGATGTTTGGGTCGTGAAAAACCTGTAAGGAAGCCATCCACCGAGGACCCTTCAAACAGCAACCCTGAGCTACAAATATCCTCTTTTATCGGCATTGCAATCTTATTAATTCCTGGGAAATTATTATTAGCATTACTTGGTCTGTGGTGTGGATGTTTGGGGGGTTTAGAGGTGGGGGAGTTTGTGGTGGGTAGGTGGGTGCGGGTGTTTGGGGATTGTTAATGTGTGTTGGACCTGCTCTTTGGGTGTTAAGTGAATTTCGTTGTATGGATGTACAATTTTGTTGCATGGATAGAAAATGAAATGATAATAAAGTTGTTGTTATTATTATTATCATGTCTCCAGGAGCCTCAGCCCGTTCCCCTCCCCCAAAAAAACAGGGACATCTCTGGCACTTTTAGCTTTCCTGAAGGACCTTTGACTGGGAGAAGGAAGGAGCCCCCAAGGATAGTCAGGCCAAGCGCACGCCACGCCCTACTCAATGCCAGAATGGGCAATTCCCACCTCTTCCCCTCTGCTGAATGTGCACGAGTGCAGTTTTTTGCATCGACTGGGTGGAGGGGGGAGGGGATAATAGAAAGTCACAGGTGTGTGTGTGTGTGTGTGTGTGTGTGTGTGTGTGTGAAAACCACCTTCTCTCCCATTCACCGCCACCACCACCAGAAAGTAAGCATCTTCGCTAAATGTCAGCTCTCTTTCTTTCTCTCTCTCTCTCTTCCCCCCCGTGGGTCTCTCCCTTCCTCTCTCTCTCTCTCTCTTCCTCTCTCTCTCTCTCCCTTCCTTCCTCCCTCTCTCACTCTCTCTCCCTTCCTCTCTGTCTCTCTCTCCCCCCCCCCCGTGTGTCTCTCCCTTCCTCGCTCTCTCTGTCCTCTCTCTCCCTCTCTCTCTTTCCCTCTCCCTTCCTCTCTCTCTCTCTCCCTTCCTCTCTCTCTCTCTCTCACTTCCTCTCTCTCTCTCTCTCTGTGTGTGTCTCTCTCTCCCTTCCTCTCTCTCTCTCCCTTCCTTCCTCCCTCTTTCTCTCTCTCTCTCTCTCTTCCTCTCTGTCTCTCTCTCCTTTCCTCTCTCTCTCCCTGTGTGTCTCTCCCTCTCTCTTTCTCCCTTCCTCTCTCTCCCCCTTCCTTCCTCCCTTTCTCTCTCTCTCTCTCTCCTTCTTCCTCTCTCTCCCTTCCTATCTCTCTCTCCCTTCCTTCCTCCCTCTCTCACTCTCTCTCTCTTCCTCTCTGTCTCTCTCTCTCCTTTCCTCTCTCTGCCCCTGTGTGTCTCTCCCTTCCTCTCTCTTTCTCCCTTCCTCTCTCTCTCCCCCTTCCTTCCTTCCTCCCTTTCTCTCTCTCTCTCTCTCCCTTCCTCTCTCTCACTCTCTCTCTCCTTTCCTCTCTCTCTCTGCCTCTCTCTCTCTTACTCTCTCTCTCCCCGTGTGTATCTCCCTTCCTCGCTCTCTCTGTCCTCTCTCTCCCTCTCCCTCTTTCCCTCTCCCTTCCTCTCTCTCTCCCACTTCCTCTCTCTCTCTCTGTTTCTCTCTCACACTCTCTCTCCCTTCCTCTCTCTCTCCCTTCCTTGCTCTCTCTGTCCTCTCTCTCCCTTTCCCTCTTTCTCTCTCCCTTCCTCTCTCTCTCTCACTCTCTCTCTCTCCTTTCCTCTATCTCTCTGCCTCTCTCTCTCACAGACTCTCTCTCTCCCTGTGTGTCTCTCCCTTCCTCGCTCTCTCTATCCTCTCTCTCCCTCTCCCTCTTTCCCTCTCCCTTCCTCTCTCTCTCCCACTTCCTCTCTCTCTCTGTCTCTCTCTCTCTCTCTGTGTGTCTCTCTCTCACACTCTCTCTCCCTTCCCCTCTCTCTCCCTTCCTCGCTCTCTCTGTCCACTCTCTCACTCTCACTCTCTCTCTCTCTCCCCCTCTCTCTCTCTGTCTCTCCCTTCCTCTCTCTCTCTCTTCCTCCCTTTCTCTCTCCCTTCCTCTCTCTCTCTCTGTCTCTCTCTCTCTCACACTCACTCTCAATCTCTCTCTCCGCTACGCTGGGCGTGACAATAGCAGGTTCGTGGCGATGAACTCACCTGGTTTGGAGAAGGCACCCTATTCACAGTTTAATTGAATATTTGAATAATCTTTTCATTCCTGCGGGAGACGGAGCATAAAGAATGCCGTTCCCCATCCCCAGCTCAGCTCCCTCCGTCCTACGACAAAAGCCCCAGTCCCTGGCAAAGGAGGGAGGGGGAAACCACTGGAAAGGGATGAGATGGGGGGGGGGAGACTATTTCTATGCTCTCAAGTGTTCCTCTCATTCACAGTTGCCTTTGTTTGCCGGAGGCTTCTGATAAATTGCCATCGCTTATGGGAATGCAGCCCGCAATAAAAAGCCGTTTTCTCGCTCTGCGCCCCCCTTCGTTTGGAGTGGATGCTGGGAGAATGGAAGTCAGCCGCCCGTACGGGGATGTAGGGTAGGTCAATCCATTAAGGCTCTATTAAACCCTTCTGGAGAACAAAGCTAACCTGTGCCGTCCTCATAAATATTGCCGCTTGGAGAAGCCCTAATTTTAATTAAACCTCTTTAGCTACTCAGGAGGGGGAACAAGAAGAAGAAGAAAAAAGAGAGAGAGAGAGAGAGAGAAATCTATTTACTACTCGAAATGGCAAGCCTCTTGTGCACATGTGTGCAGGGAGGCGCACGGATTGTGCCACGGGGAGGGGAGGGGGCGGATAGGTGGAAAATTCTCTGGCAGAGCACAATTACAGCCGGGGACGCATAATAGGGGAGGTGGGCTGGGTGCAGCGGAAGGAAGGCAAAAGGAAGGAAGGCAAAAGGAAGGCAAAAGGCCAGGACAGGCCCTGGCGGCTAAGACTCAAATACAGGACCAAGGAGGGGAGGTACGCATGGATCCCTCCCGCTCTAGTCATTTTAACGCAATGCGGAGGGTGGGGGGAAATCACAGGTCTCCGGTGTGGAAAAGATGGGAGTTGAGACTCTAGAAAAAGTGCAGAGAAGAGCAACCAGGATGGTTCAGGGACTGGAGGTTAAAACATACGATGAACGGTTGCAGGAACTGGGCCTGGCTAGTCTAGTGAAGAGAAGGACCAGGGGAGACTGGATAGCAGTCTTCCAATATTTGAGGGGCTGCCACAGAGAGGAGGGGGTCAACCTATTTCCCAAAGCACCTGAATCCCAGACAAGGAAGAATGGATGGAAACTGATCAAGGAGAGATTCAACCTAGAAATAAGGAGAAATTTTCTGACCATGAGAACAATCAACCCATGGAACGGAAGTTGCCTTCAGAAGTTGTGGGAGCTTCATCCCTGGAGGCTTTCAAGAAGAGACTGGACTGCCCTCTGTCGGAAATGGCGTAGGGTCTCCTGTTTGGCTGGGGAGTTGAACTAGATGACCTACTGACAAATCTGATGCTTTGTTGGAGAACGGAAGAATGTTAAGATGGCCTTCAGAGGTTGAATCAGGTCAAGAGGTTGGTGGCATGTATGGACCAGCCGGACATATTCACAACATCTAGGAGACGTTGACATGTTCATGAGATGTTCATGTCAACACAACATCTACAAGAGGTGGCTGTTGAGCGTCCCTCTCCATCGGAGGTCTGCTTGCTAGGAATCCGGTGGTGGCCTTCCATAAGTCACCTTCAAACGTTGGAGATGTTGCTGGGCTCTCCCTTCGCAAATGGGTTCTAGGCTGGCAGACCCTCACCTCAGTGGGTGACAAGTCCACCCGACCAGGCAGGGAAGGAAATGGAACAAGCCAACCAGAGTTTGATGACCAAGCCATCACAGGTTATGACACTTGGTTACACAATAGAGTAAAAAGAAGAGACAGGTAAGCCTAGATCTGGGCCTAGGGTTCTTTTCCTTTGTCCACCAAGAAATACCTGCCCCAGGAGTGAGCCTACCTGGAACATTATACCTGGAACATTTGGAGCAGAAACAATGCAGGTGGAACGAAGTCTACAAATGGAGCGAAATTTGATTTTGGCATCGGAGAAGTTGGACAGTTTTTCCAAAAAATTATCTAGGAAGAGTTTGGTCTCCTGTTATTAGAGCCACAGATATTTTGGCCAAGTGGGGAGATGGGCACATCAAGAGCAGCTGGACTGAAGTCTTGGGGAGGGAGCATTTTCATCCAGATAGCAATAACACTTAGACTTATATTCCGCTTCACAGTGCTTCACAGCCCTCTCTAAGTAGTTTACAGAGTCAGCATATTGCCCCCAACAAACTGGGTCCTCATTTGACCCACCTCAGAAGGATGGAGGTCCGAGTCAACTTTGAGCCTGGTGAGATTCGAACCGCCAAATTGCAGTCAGCCGGCAGTCAGCAGAAGTAGCCTGCAGTACTGCACTCTAACCACTGCACCACCGTGGCTCACGGACAGTTGTGGGACAGGACTTTAGGGATCCTGCTCTCCACCCATGGTTCCTGAACATCTGTTCTGCAGAGGTTTTTTAATTGGACTCCACTGTTCCCATCCTGGAGTCCCCAGGCCTGCTCTCCCCTCTCTCCCATCCCCACTCCTTCCCACTCACCAAGGCTAAAGAGAATCAGGAATTTCAAGCAGACGAATTCTTGCCGATCTATTTGGAGGGAGTGAAGGTTCAGCACCAGCTCCTGAGCTCTCAGCACCAAGTTGTTCAGGATAGATCCCGCCTGGGTGGCAAGGGTCGACATGTCCACCTAGAAAGGAGAGGGAGAAGGAGAGAGAAAGGATGTCCATGCAGAGTCTTCCCCTTTGGTTCCCCCACTCCAGAATGATGAAAGGGTGCAAAGGACACCTCCAAATCTGTTTGGGCTGGACCCCTCAATCCGTCTGAGATCAGAGCACACCTGGCCACCCTAACCAGGGGTGAAATGCTACCGGTTCAGACCAGTTCGGGCAAACTGATAATAAAAAATGCTACCAGTTCGGGCGAACTGGTATTTCTGACTATCAGCTGGGTGACGATTAGCTGTGACTCGCAATGCACTCTGGAGCAGGCTCACAGAATTGGTAGCAGAGGATTTCACCACTGCATCCTACTTGGCGATGCAGTGGGGGCTGTTCTCAAGGTAAAATCAGGCAGGATTGGGGCTTCACCATTTAACAAGGATTAAATGCAATAAAATGGGGGTTATTTTGGCTGGCCACCGCCTCCCACCCAGAGACAAAAGCGTAAAATGAGCTGGCAGGGCTTCTCCACCTGTCCCGAGCCTCCGTTTCCCCATTCGTACCTCCTGGCCTGTCACCAATACCAAGCTGTGCTCTTTCCCGTACTGGACTTGACGGAAAATGTGGTCGAATACCAACAGCTCACTCCAGCAGTTCTGAAGAAGTTTCATTTGGTCCCCAACCTAGAAGGAGAAACAGGAGTTGATGGTAGCCCAGAGGTGTCAAACTCGATTTCATTGAGGGACGCATCAGGGTTGTGTTTGACCTCGGGGAGGGCGTGGCCAGCTCGATGTCACTCGTGTCCCGAGCTCCATTTTCAGCTGCGATAGCCTCCTGCAACCCTCTTCCAGGGAAAACGGAGCTTGGGAGGGGCGCCGGTGGCCTTGGGAACTCTGTTTTTGGCTACAACAGCCTCCTGCAATCCTCTGCCAGTGAAAACCGAGCTCGGGAGGCCTCCCGAGATCCATTTTTGCTGGCAGACGCAACGAGCAGAGCAAAAACACACAGGGAAGGAGAGTAACGTGCAGCTCGGGTGAAAAATAGTTTATATACAAAGTGATAAACAGTCTCGGTTTAGTTAAATCAGCCCAGGGTCATAACCAGTAGTATCAGTCCAGCAATACCACCTTCTATTACTAAAGTAAACAGACTTCAGTAAGCTTTTGGTATACAGTACCAGATAACGTGGAGTCCAATAACAGCCAGGTCCAAAGCCTCCACGGATTATCTAACAATCAAAGTAGTACATAGCACAACAGAGAAAACAGCGAGAATCAGCAGGAAGAAAGAATGCTTCTCTGTGCTGCTATTTAAACACTATAGCCTAATTACATGGTTCCGCAAGCCCTGATTACATGGCTCAGTTGTTCTTAAAGGAACAGATATATTGCCTGACCAACAAGTTAGGATCAAGCTACAAGCTACAACCTAACAGCTGTTTCCAGGGCAGCCCTGCGGGCCAGATCTGAGCACCGCAGGGGCCAGATCTAGCCCCGGGGCCTTGAGTTTGATACCCCTGCTGTAGCCCATCTCCCCCTGCAAGAGAGGGGCTCAGCCTGTTTTAGAAGCCACCTCATGATCCTTTGACGATAACGTGGATCTGGAGCAGTGGTGGTAGACCACCCCTGTTCTGGAGGGCTCTCGATAGATCCCAAAGCTACTCAGACATAACCTAGTTAGTCCTATAGGACAGAGGTCCCCAACCTTTTAGACCCCAGGGACTACTAAATTCATAATTTTAAATCCCGCGGACCACTAATATGATCTGCCTAATGAGTGGCTTGGGTGGGCGTGGCAAGATGGGCGTGTGACTGGGTGGGCGTGGCCACTCCTTGCCTGCCCGCCTGGGCTCCTTAGAGCTCCAACAGGAAGCAGTTGCTGGAGCTAAGCAGCCACCAAGAGAAAGAGTTGGCCAAACAGCTGGCTCAGTTCAGATTTGAGAAGGAGGCTCAGCAGAAGAACCTCACTGAGGACTAGGAGCATAGGCTTTCCAAGCAGAAAGAAGACCCCCGGGAGTGTAAAGCCAGGTACCGGCACCTGGAGGCTCAGTGGGTTGAGATGGTCAGCCAGCTCCAGGCCATGAGGCAGTCCCACTGGAACGAGGCCCTCCGGCTCTTCGCCCCCAGTGGTGCTTCCCTCCAGTCTTCGCCCAAAGCCCCACACCAGGAGGCTGAAGCAGACCCCGAGTCGGAATTTCTGCCCCCCTCCGACCCACACAAAAAGACCCCAAAGGGGGAGACTCTTTGCAGCAACACAAGAATTCATTGCATGTATCTGGCCCAGGGGCCGTAGTTTGAGGACCCCTGATTTAGTGCAATATTAAAAAAAATGCAAATAATTGTCCTGCGGACCATCAAAATTGTCTTGCGGACCACCAGTGGTCCGCAGACCAGTTGGTGACTAAAGGACATATACCCCAGCTGAACCCATAGACTCAGCATCAGAGAGTATAGAAAAATAGAGTTGGAAGAGGCCTCAGGGGTCTTCTCAAGCAGGAGACACCCCCCCCCACCCCGGTGTCATTTCAGACCAATGGTATGTCCTAGTTAGCCTGACTCAGTGGCTAAAGATGCTGAGCTTGTCGATCAGAAAAGTTGGCAGTTCGGTGATTCGAATCCCTAGGAGCGCGTGAGCAGGGGGGTTAGGCTAGATGACCTCAGAGGTCCCTTCCCACTCTACTGTTACTGTCTTTTTTTGAAAGCCATCAGATGAAGCACCTACAACTTCACCGTTCTGCTGATTCATTGTTCTCGCCGTCAGGAAATTTCTCCTTAAGTTCTAGCTTGCTTCTCTCCTGGGTTAATTTCCAACTATTGTTTCTTGTCTTGCCTTCTGGAAAATACGGTTGACTCCCTCCCTTTTTTTCTCTCTTTGTAGGAGCCCCTCAAATATTGGAACAGTGTTATCATGCTCCCCCCCCCACCTCCCAGTCCTTCTCTTCATAAAACTAGACCTAGTTTTATGAAGAAGATATCGGAAGACTGCTCTCATGTCTCCCCTGGTCCTTATTTTCATTAAACAAGACCTACCCAGTCCCTGCAACCGTCCATCGTATATTTTAGCCTCCAGTTCCCTAATCATCTTTGTTGCTCTTCTCTTCACTCTTTCTAGAGTCTCAACATCTTTTTTGGATTGTGGTGACCAGTAATCTCTCGTTAGCAAAAACTATGTTTGGCCAGACAAACCCAGCAAAAGCAACTGAAATCACCTTTGAGGATGGAAAAAAAGAAACAAACCAGTTTGTAAACTAAGTTATCACTTCCCCATCTGGGGTGGGGGGTGGGGCGGACCTCTTAGAATCGGCTACCCATCATAGGATTCATCCTCAAGCATGCAACCTCCAAAACATGTGCGAGAACTGCCCTCAGATTTCCACCAAATGTTTGATTTGTGAGGAAGAAGAAGAGGACGAGGAGGAGGAGCAGGAGAAATAGAAGAGGAAGGAGAAGGAGAAGGAGAAGAAGAGGAAGAAGAAGAGGAGGAGGAAGAGGAGAAGAAATAGAAGAGGAAGAGGAAGAAGAAGAGGAGGAGGAGGAGAAATATAAGAAGAAATAGAAGAGGAAGAGGAGGAAGAAGAGGAGAAGGAGGAGGAGAAATAGAAGAAGAGGAAGAAGAAGAAGAGGACGAGGAGGAGGAGGAGAAATATAAGAAGAAATAGAAGAGGAAGAGGAAGAAGAAGAGGAGAAGGAGGAGGAGAAATAGAAGAAGAGGAAGAAGGGGAGGGGGAGGGGGAGGAGGAGGAAAAAGAAGGAGGAGGAGTGGAAGGAGGAGGAAGAAAAAGAAGAGGAAGAAGGAGGAGGGAAGGAGGAGGAAGAAGAAGAGGAAATAGAGGAGGAGGAAGAGGAAGAAGAAGAATGGGGAGGGGGGAGGAAGAGGAGGAGGAGGAGGGGGAGAAATAGAAGAGGAAGAGGAAGGAGAAGGAGAAGAAGAGGAGGAGGAGAAGAAGAAGAAATTGAAGAAGAAATAGGAGGGGGAGGAGGAAGAAGAAGATGAGGAGGAGGAGAAATAGAAGAGGAAGGAGAAGGAGAAGAAGAGGAGGAGGAGGAGGAGAAATAGAGGAAGAGGAAGAGGAGGAAAAATAGAAGAGGAAGAGGAAGGAGAAGGAGGAGGAGAAGAAGGAGAAGAAGAAAAGGAAGAGGAAGAAGAGGAGGAGGAGAAATAAAAGAAGAGGAAGAAGGAGAAGGAGGAGGAGGAGGAGGAGGAGGAGGAGGAGGAGGAGGAGGAGGAGGAGGTGGAGGAGGAGGAGGAGGAGGAGGGATGCGGAGAGAAGCTGGTTCGATCCTGCAATTTAAAACCAACCGCCACAAAGGAGAGGGACCACTGTTAGCTGCCTGTGCAAAAGGCCACTTTTTATTCCAAAGCTTTGACGCTTGGGTCTAATCTGGCATGGATTTCCTAGAAGATCCAGGGATGTCTGCATCTGTAGGACAACAAGGACAAATAGTCCTTGACTCACAACCACAACTGCGTCCGAAATTTCTGTTACTAAGCGAGACATTTGCTAGGCGAGTTTTGCCCCATTTTCTTGGAATCGCCGCGGTTGTTAAGTTAGTAACCCCGTCATTAAGTGAACCGGGCTTCCCTTTTTGACTTTGCTCGTCGGAAGGTCGCCAAAGGGGAAATCACGTCACCCCGGGACACTGACCGTCATAAATGTGGACCCTTTGCCAAGCCTCTGGTTTTGGATCACATGCCCATGGGGATGCTGCAGTGAAAAAAACGGTACTGAGACGCTGCGACCGTTGTAAGTACGAGTCAGTGGTCGAGCCTCTGAATTTTCATCACATGACCTTGGGGAAGGCTACAGCGGTCCCGCGAAAAGCGTCTTTTCACTTCTGATTTTTCCGCATTTTCTTTTTTTCCCCCAGTGCCGTCGTAACTTTGAATTGTCACTAAATGAACTACCCCGTTTCTGCAAAAATAAAACCGGGTCTTATATTAATTTTGGCTCCAAAAGACGCATTAGGGCTTGGTTCTTATTTTCAGGGAAACAGGGTACCTGTAAGATCTTGAAGGGGTCGGTCCGAGATCAGAGATAAAGATAAGTAAGGCATAAGTAAGATCCTTAAGCCAGCAATCAGTAGTCCAGAGGGGCTATTTAGAGGTGAAAATTGTTTCCAGGCGGCTAACAAGGTCATTTCAACTGGGGGGGGGGTTGTGGGGGTGGAGGGGAGGAGGGATTTCTAGGGATTTCTTTTTTTTTTATTGAAAAAGTTTTACAATACAATTTTTATATCCCTTACCCCCCCCAATCCCCCCAACCAACTACCACCCCCCTTTCCCCCCCTATCCCTCCCCCTTTCCCCCCCTAACTTCCACTATTAACCAATCATATATAACAATCAACATCAAACAACATAAGAAAAAAAGAATTAGGTGAGATCCAGCTAAAAATATAACAAATTTAACCTTAAGTAATAAAAAATTTATCTAAACTTCTAACATCTTTTACCCCCCCTAATCAAATATATAACAACATAAATCATTTGTAAAAACTCATGGCAATCTAACGAATATAACAAATATATAAAAAAACTGATAAAACTAATTTTAAGCATCATAAATTTTAGAATGACGTATCATGTAAATATTTAACAAATATAATTCCCAATATTCAATCTTAGATAGTGTAATGCAAATCTATCAAGTATATAAACTTATTTTTAACATTATAATGTATCTAAAGGATTTCTAGGGATTTCTAAGTGAAGAAGTGTACAATTAAACAAAAGTTCCAGTTTGCGCAAAGATTAGAGGCGCATCAAATTCACCTCTTAAATGTAGATTCACGTTGGATTTCTGAGCTGGAATTCGGGGCAAGGGGGCTGAGTATGTATGTGTGTTTGTGTTGTATAAGTGGTGTGTATTGTGTGCATCTGTATTTCTTTTCGTTGTTGCTGCTTCCTTTGCAAAGGAACCAAAATATGAAACCAGGCGCATTAACCAGGAGCCTGGTTTAGCTCCGCAGACTAAGCACCGTATTTAACATCCAGCTGTCTGCAATTGCACCGGTTCGAATCTCCCCAGGCTCAAGGTTGACTCAGCCTTCCATTTCTAAGGTAGGTCAATTGAGGACCCAGTTTGTGGGGGCAATAAGCTGACTTTGTATAAATATACAAAAGTATGAAGGCTATTGCTTAACGCATTGTAAGCCGCCCTGAGTCTCCGGAGAAGGGCGGCATATAAATCAAATTAAAAGAAAGAAAGAAAGAAAGAAAGAAAGAAAGAAAGAAAGAAAGAAAGAAAGAAAAGAAAGAAAGAAAGAAAGAAAGAAACAGGAAGGAAGGAAGGAAGGAAGGAAGGAAAGAAAGAAAGAAAGAAAGAAAGAAAGAAAGAAAGAAAGAAAGAAAGAAAGAAAGAAAGAAAGAGGAAGGAAGGAAGGAAGGAAGGAAGGAAAGAAAGAAAGAAAGAAAGAAAGAAAGAAAGAAAGAAAGAAAGAAAGAAAGAAAGAAAGAAAGAAGAGCATTCAGCTGCCTCCAATTACTGTAAGTTCGAATCTCCCCAGGCTCAAGGTTGACTCAGCCTTCCATCCTTTCTAAGGTAGGTGAGTTGAGGACCCAGTTTGTGGGGGCAATAAGATGACTTTGTATAAATATACAGAAGTATGAAGGCGCCTTGAGTCTTCGGAGAAGGGCGGCATATAAATCAAATTTTTTTAAAAAAAGTCTACCAACAAAATTCAGAATTGCAGAGCCCGGCTCTCTACGAATGCCGAGTGCACAAATGTTCCCTTATCTCACACACAAACAAACACACCACAATCCCAGGGATGAATGCGGGTGGGCGTTTCACCCAGGATGCCACAATTACATTGTAGGGAAAGTGAAAGGAGCGGGAGTTTAGGTGGGACGCGATTATTTGGTGAGGATGGAAGCTGTCACTTGGACAATCTGTGACAGCGGGCGGGAAAAAGGAGACAATCACATTTCTTCCCAAGGTGTTAATAACAGGCGAAGGCCCTTCAAATGCAGGGTGATGGACCCCACCCCCTCCTCCCCAAAGCCACCCTACACCCCCTCCTCTCCAAGCCTTGCATCACATGGGAAATCTTCCTCCAGTTGCATGATGGCGGCTAGTCAATTTGATAAATTATTATTATTATTATTATTATTATTAGTTAATCTGTAGTGAGATTCACAGTCTTTGAGGCTGTTTAATAGCTCAGCAGCTCGAGTCCTAACCAAGGACATTATTATTATTATTATTATTATTATTATTATTTAATCTTTAGTGAGATTCACAGCCTTTGAGGCTGGTTAATAGCTCAGCAGCTCGAGTCCTAACCAGGACCTAGGAACTGTGAGGTATCGTCGGAGGATGTAAGCTGTTCCAAGTAAGGTGGTTTTTTTGTAGAGTCAAAATGTTCAAGTCCGGTAAATTTAGAATTTCTAAATAGCAGGGTAGCCCTTTGGGTATTGCTCCAAGGGCTCCAATTACAATCGGAACAACACACGATTTCTTTTTCCATAGTCGCTCAACTTCGATTTGCAAGTCCCGGTACTTTGTAATTTTTTTCTTGCTGCTTATCTTCAATCCGTGCATCACCAGGTATTGCAATGTCAATGAACCATACTTTTTTCTCTTCAACTACCGTTATGTCAGGTGTGTTGTGGACCATAACGGTAGTTGAAAAGAAAAAAAAGTTGTTGTTGTTATTATTATTATTATTATTATTATTTGGGTTTATATGCCGCCCTCTCTCCAAAGGACTCAGGGTGGCTCACGTCAAATGAAACAATCCCAATAAATACAGATTAAAACACACTAAAATAGACTAAAACCATTTAAAACAATAGGCCCCATCAGTCCTGGCTAGGTCGGTCAAACAGCCAGGTCTTAAGTTCACGGCGGAAAGTACGAAGGTCCGGGGCCAGCCGAAGACCCACGGGAAGTTGATTCCAAAGGGTGGGCGCAGACACAGAGAAGGCTCTACCCCTGGGGGTCTCCAGCCGACATTGTCTAGCCGACGGCACCCTGAGTAGGCCCTCTCTGTGGGAACGCACTGGGCGATGGGAAGTCGATGCTGGTTGTAGGATATCCTGGGCCTAAGCCATGAAGGGCTTTATAGGTTAACACCAGCACCTGAATCTCACCCGGAGGGCAACTGGCAACCAATGCAAGTCGTGCAGGAGAGGTGTAACATGGGAGTATCGGGATCCTCCCATTACAACCCGCTCGGCCGCATTCTGCACCAGCTGAAACCTCCGAGTGGTCTTCAAGGGCAGCCCCAGGTAGAGAGCATTGCAGTAGTCAATCCGGGAGGTGACTAACGCATGAGTGATTGTGCATAGGGCATCATGGTCCATATATGGGCCCAACTGCGAATCTGGGCAAATGCCCCCCAGTCGTTTGAATGAATAAATAAATAAAGGTCCGGGGGTCTTGTGTTCCGACACTAACTGCCCTAAGCAGTTAGTGACGGGAACGGAGATCGTCGTGACCCAGATTAAACCAGCCAACGATGATGTGGCTAAAATAGGGATCAGCAACTTGCTGCTCTGGAGCCTCGTGTGGCTCTTTGGGCCCTCTGCTGTGGCTCCCACTCAGGTGATCCCAACACTGGCTGGCCCCGCCCCTCACCCTGCCCTCCCAGTCACTCCTCACCTCACCTAGAAGGTAGGATGATGGTGGGGGATGGAGAAGTGGCCAGGGCAGAGAGAGAGGGAGAAAGGGAGAGAGAGAGGGAGGGAGGGGAGAGATATGTCAAAAGGATTTTGTGGTTCCCGGTGTTTTTTAACAACTGGTTCTCTGCCCTAATGACCAGCTGGGTAGGTGTGGCTAGGAGGCAGTCATGTGACTGGTGGAAGTGAGGTGACATCGAGTTGGCCACGCCCACCCAGGTTTGTGGCTCCTGGTGTTTTCTTTTCTGTGGAAACGGATCCAAATGGCTCTTTGAGTATTTAAGGTTGCAGACCCCTAGGGTAAGGAGAAGCAAGAAGGGCCCGATCCACCCCCAGCGCAAGGCATGCTGGGTAACTTGCAGAGGAGGGAGGCTAGCCTTCTAAGCCTCTTTAAACTAATACCCCTCTACAAAGCCTTAGTAAGACCACACCTAGAGTACTGCGTTCAGTTTTGGTCACCACACTATAAAATAGATGTGGAGGCTCTAGAAGGAGTGCAGAAAAGAGCAACCAAGAGGATTAGGGGACTGGAGGCTAAAACATATGAAGAATGATTTCAGGAACTGGGTATGGCTAGTCTAGTGAAGGGAAGGACCAGGGGAGACAGGAGGAGCAGTCTTCCAATATTTGAGGGGCTGCCACAGAGAGGAGGAAGGGGGTCAAGCTATTTCCCAAAGGCCAGACGAGGAATAATGGATGGAAACTGACCAAGGAGAGATTCAACCTGGAAATAAGGAGAAAATTTCCTGGCAGTGAGAACAATGGAAGAGAAGTTGTGGGAGCTTCATCCCTGGAGGCTTTCAAGAAGAGACTGGACTGCCATCTGTCAGAAATGGTGTAGGGTCTCCTGCTTGGCCGAGGGGTGGGACTAGATGACCTCCAGGTCCCTTCCAACTCTTTTAATGTGCATCTTTCCTGCCCCCCTCCCCAAAATCAAAGGGGGGGGGATCTTGAACGAGGACAGTTCACAAAAAACCCAGCATCAATGCTTCTAAGGTTTGCAGTAGGAACCCAAGAGGAGAAGGGGGTCTCTGCTTCCCCCCCCCCACCCCAACAGAGACCAGGTTCACACAACACATCCTAAACTAAGATGGAGGGGGGTTTCTGGCTCTGTCTGGGTGGGAGTCCAGCATGTATGAACCGAACCTTAGTATTAAACCTACCCATCCCAGGTTGATTTGTCCGGGCCCCTTTGGAGACCTTAATTTGAAGTTTTGTGAGTTTGTCAGAATGGGGTGCCGGGATAATTTTTTTGTCTTCTTCCAAGCGAAGAAGAAAGGGGGGAGGGAGGAAAAACCCCCAAAAGAGAAGGAGCGATAGAAAACAATAGAAAAGAGAAATAGAAACAATCTGCCGCAGCTCTCTAGTCGAGATGGACACCCGAGCCCATCAGCCCCAGCCAGCTCAAGGAGATCCGAGAACCCACAAGGGGGCTGCTCCTGAGATCACAGGTGTGGCATTTCACAGCAACCCCCATAATTTAGGATTATAATAACCCCCCCACATTTCTGCTTCCAAAGCCAGACCTCTCCTCCTATCTCCAGACTCTCTCCCCCCCCACACACACCGGCTCGTTGTTGTTCTCGCACAACTGTTGTGACTAAAACGGCAAAGGAGCAGGCTGGGGGGATAGGGGAGGGGGGGTTTCTAAGAGGCCTCCAGCCACTGGCCCCCTCTAGCAATCCTGGGGGGGGGGGAGGAAGGCCCCTCCCCTCCAAGGAGGAGACGCAAACCTCTGAATCTGTCTCCACTCCACACCGACCATCAAGCCCATAGTGGTCTCTGAGCGTGCGGACATTTCCTTACCTAACTAGGGAACTTCCTCCATGCTGGCAAGGGGAGGGGGTCCTCCTTGGATGCCTGAGTCTGGAAAAGCCCACCCAACCCCCCTAGAGGAGCAGAGCAGCCTCCCCCACCTTATTCATATTCCTTCAAGTCATGCTTAGCGCTCTCTCTCTCCCTCTCTCTCTCTCTCTCTCTCTCTCTCTCTCTCTCTCTCTCTTTTTCCCCCTCCAGCCTCATAATTTGGGGTTTTTTTCAGGCTGAGAGACCTGAGACTTGGAATTCTCTGCAGAGACCCTTCCCCCTATTTCAATGAGGCGGGGGAGGGTTCCTTGTCATCAGCTTATGTCCATCTGGACTCATCTCTCTCTAGAACTGAGATATATATATCTCAGTTCTATAGGCTATGAAACATCTTGATATACGTAGGAAAATCCCTGGCATAAAGAAATATACACATAAAGACCTATGAAAATAAAATAATCAATATTTGACTGTTACAGGGCAGAATTAAGAAAAGGGGGTGTGGCTAGCTGATGAAACCTAAAAACCTCATAAATTCAAACAGATAGCAAAATAGCTGAAGGCCTAAAAGCTGGTGAATTGAGATTTCACTGAAAATTAGGCTATGAAACATCTTAATATACGTAGGAAAATCCCTGGCATAAAGAAATATACACATAAAGACCTACGAAAATAAAATTACATATATATATATATATGAGTCCTTTGGAGAAGGGCGGTATAGAAATCTAATAAATAAATAAATAAATAAATAAATAAATATACATATATACATATATACATATATACATACATACACACATACACACATACATACATACATATATGTAGGTCTTTGGTTATTCGGGTCTTCTCCGTGTAAAATTGAAAGTGTCTTGGCGACATTTCAACGAAGTCTCATTCGTCATCTTCAGGCTGGTGTTTCTCAGCTTCGTGCTTCCAGGAGCAAATGGAAGCACGAAGCTCCTAGAAGCACGAAGCCGAAAACACCAGCCTGAAGATGACAAATGAGACCGTCGAAACGTCGCCAAGACACTTCCAATTTTACGCAAGAGAAGACCCGAATAGCCAAAGACCTACATACAAACACCCGCGAAAACCTCAGAATATACATATACATATACATATGCATATGCATATGCATATGCATACACACACACATGATGGCCAGGGATTAAATTACACTGAGCACTGATGAAGTTCCCTAGTTGGGTCATGAAATGTCCATGAGAAAACCACCAAGCTCAGAGCCAGCACCAAGGACTTCACAATCCTCCTCCCTTCCTCCTTCCTCCTTCATTCCTCCTCCTCCTCCCTTCTAGCACTGATGAAGTTCCCTAGCTGGGTCACAAAACGTCCACCAGAAAACCACCAAGCTCAGAGAGCACCACGTTCAACCCTGAGCTACAAACTTTCTCCCTGACTGATTAAATTACACCTGAGACACGGCAGGCAAGCAGGGTCTCACAGCTTCAGGCACCCTCGCCCAGCAGAAGTGCTGTCCCTTCCTTGTCGGCGTGTCCCCACCCTGCAAATCTTCTCCAAGCCTTGACCCCTCATCTCAACCCACTTAGAGGAGGTATTTATGGCCATCCAGCTTGACCTCTGCCTGGATGCTCCCCCTTCCATAAACAAGCCTCCCAGAGACCCTCTTTGGCCTAGCGGGGCGGCGTTATTAGCCCCGAAGGCCAGCCGCGTGTCAGTAACTCTCCGGCGTGGCAGGGATGGATGGCCGCATCGTTTTGGGGCCGGGCCTGATGGGCAGGCGGCCGAGGAGTGGAGCTGGGGGGGGGGGTTTCTCTCCGTCTCGTTTGTCACCCGGTTGGCTGACAGAATTACGAGCCTTTAAATGGAACCATCTATCTGGAGGAAGTCAAATCTCTTTCGCAGTCCGGAGGCGCGCAGAATATTGCCTGGGACCTGAGATGTCAAAAGGGTAATTAGACCCACGCAAGGCAATCGGCTTGGCCTTCGCGGAAAGGGGACAACCTCCTCTCTCTCCCCCCCCCTCCCACTCTGCCACACACACCCCCAACTCCAGGGACCTTGAAGTCATTGTTTGGGGAGGGGGTCGGAGAGAGACGGTCCTGGCGTTCACGATTCTGGTTTTGCTATTTTTTTTCCTCTTCTTCTTCTCTAATTTCGCCTGGCACTCTCCTTCCTTTGGGATGGAGACAATAAGGAGCTTTTCAAAGACACCCAAAGAACTGAACCATGGATGGGAAGGTGGGGACGGGGGAGGGGATTATGGACAGCAAAATCTATCCTTGAGGGGAAGGGGGTCCAAAAGCAGAATCTCTTTGAAAAGTAGGCCTTCTGCTCCCTGGTTTAACCAGGTTATTCGTTTCGGCGAGTCCCTGGTATCTGCGATTCTGGGAAAGGGATTTTTTTTCCCTCACCCCTTCTCTGTCTCTTCACGGTCCTACTGCTACAAAGAAGACCGGGGGAGGGAGGGGTCATCCTATTTTCCAAAGCACCAGAAGGCAGGACAAGAAGCCACGGATCAAAGAAAGGAACCTGGAACTCAGGAGAAAATTCCAGAGAGTGAAGACAATTAATCAGCGTGGAACGACTTTCCTCCAGAAGTTGTAGGTAGTTTTCCTCTTTAAGAGGATGTTGCACAACCGTTTGTCTAAAGTGGTATACGATTGCCTGCCTAAGCAGGTGGCTGGACTAGGAGACCTCCAAGGTCCCTTTCGGTGGAGGAGGAGGAGGAGGAAAAAGGAGGAGGAGGAGTGGAAGGAGGAGGAAGAAGAAGAGGAAGAAGAAGAGGAGGAGGAGGAGGAAGAAGGAGGAGGGAAGGAGGAGAAAGAAGAAGAGGAGGAGGAGGAAGAAGAAGAAGAGGGAGGAGGGAAGGAGGAGGAAGAAGAAAAGAGGAAGAGGAGGAGGAAGAAGAAGAAGAGGGAGGAGGGGGAGGAGGAGGAGGGAAGGAGGAGGAAAAAGAAGGAGGAGAAGGAGGGAAGGAGGAGGAAGAAGAAGAAGAGGAAAAAGAAGAGGAGGAGGAGGAGGAAGAAGAAGAGGAGGAGGAAGAAGAAGAAGAAGAAGAAGAGGGAGGAGTGGGAGGAGGAGAAGAAGAAGAGGAGGAAGAGGAGGAGGGGAGGAGGAGGAAAAAGGAGGAGGAGGAGGAGGGAAGGAGGAGGAGGAAGAAGAGGAGGAAGAAAAAGAGGAGGAGGAAGAAGAAGAAGGAAGAGGGGGAGGAGGAGGAGGGAAGGAGGAGGAAAAGGAAGGAGGAGGAGGAGAGAAGGAACAGGAAGAAGAGGAAGAGGAAGAAAAAGAGGAGGAGGAAGAAGAAGTGGAGGAGGAGGAGGGAAGGAGGAGGAGGAAGAAGAAGAGGAGGTGGGAGGGAGGAGGAGGAGGAAGAGGAGGAGGAGGAGGAGGAGGAGGAGGAGGAGAAGAAGAAGAAGAAGAAGAAGAAGAAGAAGAAGAAGAAGAAGAAGAAGAAGAAGAAGAAGAAGAAGAAGAAGTAGTAGTAGTAGTAGTAGTTCTATTTTGATGTTTCCCTTCCTTGCATGTTCCTGAGCTTGGCCATTTTGATGTTCAGGAAGAGATCAAAACTGTCTCTTTCTTCCTTGATTTTCTGCATTGGGTGTTCCAGGAATTCTTGGGTTTCCGAGAGAAGAGTTGTATGTCAGCCTGTCGAAGATGATTGACGTGATTTCCCCCCAAGCTTTTGCTCCAATTTAAAAAAAAAAAAACCTCTTCAAGATCCAGCTTCCTCGCCATCGTTTCTTTCGGCGTGCAGGATATCTCCACTTCAGAGTCTCTTGTTTCCCTCTCCACGGGGTTTTCCAAAGGAGGGCATTGTTTTATTTTTCTGTCTGGCATGGGTGCGCAACCTACAGCCCTTAACCACTTCCAGCCCTTGATCCAGTATCAAAAACCCGCAGTTTAAGATTTCTGCTGAAGATTTGGTGACCCTCAGAAACTGGGAGATTCTTGAGTGAAGAAGGCAGGCCAAAAAAGAGTGAACATTTGGCCAATTTACTAACAGAATCCACAGAGTTGGAAGAGATTTGGAGATCTTCTAGTCCACTTCAACCCCCCTCAAGAAGGAGACGCATGCCATTTCAGACAAGTGACTGTCCAGTCACTTCTTCAAAACCTCCAGTGCCACAACTTCTGGTGGCAAGCTGGTTAATTGTCTTCACGGTTAGGAAGTTTCTCCTTATTTCCAGGTTTGCTTCTCTCTTTGATTAGTTTCCATTGATTTTTTTCTTGCCTTCTGGTGCTTTGGAAAATAATTCGACCCTCTCGTCTTCTTTCTGGCAGCCCAGGGCTGAAATCCGGCAGATTCTGGCGAACTGGTAGCGGAAATGTTGAGTAGTTTGGAGTGGGGAGGAAATGGAGATTTTGCAGTATCCTTCCCCTGCCACGCCCACCACGCCACGCCCACCAAGCCTCACCACGCCCATCAACCACAGAACCAGTAGTAAAAAAAAATGGATTTCACCATTGTGGCAGCCCCTTAAAAATTGGAACATGGTTATCTTGTCACCCCTAAGGGAGGAAGACACAAAGGCCACACTGTGTCATCACTCAACAAGGAGATGCAAATCTTACTCTACGCCAAATACCTATGTCTGTTCAAGATCTCTTGTTGTTTTGCAGCTCAGGAATGTCCAAATGTCCACTCCCCATCAATGGCACATTAGCAGAAAAATCATCCTACTTTTCAACAATTCTAAAGAGACAAAGTTAAGATGGCTTGTTTGTCTAGGGCAGGGGTCAGCAATCTGAGGCTCTGGAGCTGCATGTGGCTCTTTCACCCCTCTGCTGCGGCTCCCTGTCACTCAAAATATGCGTCACAACAGCCAATGTGAGACACCCACTGGCATGCAATTTATTGAGCTTTTCAACCCCCGGTAGGCCAACCATGGATAAATCCAAGAAAAGGAAAGTTTCAGAAGAAAACAGAACGTTTAATTCAACTACAGATACTAGTTTTGTGGCCGCTCAAGAAATAGTCAGGCCCGGGAAGGGTTTTGTGGCTCCCGGTGTTTTCTTTTCTGTGGGAACTGGGTCCAAATGGCTCTTTTGAATGTTTAAGGTGGCAGACTTCTGGTCTATGCAGTACAGCTTATTCCTCAGCTT
Source organism: Coluber constrictor foxii (assembly GCA_038048745.1). Taxonomy (NCBI): domain Eukaryota; kingdom Metazoa; phylum Chordata; class Lepidosauria; order Squamata; family Colubridae; genus Coluber; species Coluber constrictor. Next base: position 2,826,447 of record CM075968.1, read on the forward strand.
ATGGCCAGAACTGGCACCAGAATTTTCATTTCTGGTCAAGGCCAGTTATTAAACGAGACCACGCCTGATTTTGCAACTTTCTCTGCCGCAGTGTGTGAAGCAAAGCGGTTGTTTAAGCGAATCTTGTGGTCATTAAACGAATCAAAATTCCGCCGTTGACTTTGCTTCTCGGAAAGCCAGCTGGGAAGGTCACAAATGCTCATTATATGACGCCCCCAGGACGCTGCAGCCGTCGTAAAGACATACTGGCTGCCAAGTGATGCTGATCACGCACCCGTGCAGATACTGCAGTGGTCATAGGTGTGAGGATCGGTTGTAAGGCACGCTATTTTGTAACTTCAGATGAGCCACTGGATGAATCAGGTGTAAGTCAAGGACTGCCTCTAGAAACCAGGGGGAACAATCCTGATCCCATGGTTATTTTTTTAATCATCATCATCATCTGACTATCCATTTTTCATTCTTACAGCCTTTCATGCAAAAACCGACCCCTTCATTCTTGCCACTGCGAGACCAAGTTGATTTTCTGGTTTTTGAAACAGCCTGGCCTTCCAATTTTGGGTGGGCAGAGGATGTTTCAAAGGGGTTAATAAACTTAGGGAAGGAAGGAAGGAAGGAAGGAAGGAAGGAAGGAAGGAAGGAAGGAAGGAAGGAAGGAAGGAAGGAAGGAAGGAAGGAAGGAGATGGAAATGGAAGGAAAAAGGGAGGGAGGGAGGGATGAAGGAAGGAAGGGGGAAGAAAAGGGAAGGAAGGAAGGAAGGAAATGAAAGGAAGGAAGGAAGGAAGGAAGGAAGGAAGGAAGGAAGGAAGGAGATGGAAATGGAAGAAAAAAGGGAGGGAGGGAGGGATGAAGGAAGGAAGGGGGAAGGGAAGGGAAGGGAAGGGAAGGAAGGAAGGAAGGAAGGAAGGAAGGAAGGAAGGAGATGGAAATGGAAGGAAAAAGGAAGGGAGGGAGGGAGGGAGGGAGGAAGGGGGAAGGGAAGGAAGGAAGGAAATGGAAGGAAAAAGGAAGGGAGGGAGGAAGGAAGGGAGGGAGGAAGGAAGGGAGGGAGAAGGGAAGGAAAGGAAAGGGAAGGAAGGAAGGAAAGGAAAGGAAAGGAAGGAAGGAAGGAAGGAAGGAAGGAAGGAAGGAAGGAAGGAAGGAAGGAAGGAAGGAAGGAAGGAAGGAAGGAATGATGGATGTATTTTAAGGGCAATGTAACAGCAATGCCAACAGAAATTTTGAGTGGGCAGAAAATGTTTCCAAGCGGGTTAATAAGCTTAGGAAAGAAAGAAAGAAAGAAAGAAAGAAAGAAAGAAAGAAAGAAAGAAAGAAAGAAAGAAAGAAAGAAAGAAAGAAAGAAAGAAAGAAAGAAAGAAAGAAAGAAAGAAAGAAAGAGAAATGGAGAAGGATCAAGGGAAGGAAGGAATGAGGGAGGGAGGGAGGGAGGGAGGGAGGGAGGGAGGGAGGAAGGAAGGAAGGAAGGAAGGAAGGAAGGAAGGATGGATGGATTTCAAGGGCAACACTTGCCAACAGAAATTTTGGGTGAGCAGAGGATGTTTAAAAGCGGGTTAATAAATTTACAAAAGAAAGAGAGAAAGGAAAGGAAAGGAAAGGAAAGAAGGAAAGGAAGGAAGGAAGGAAGGAAGGAAGGAAGGAAGGAAGGAAGGAAGGAAGGAAGGAAGGAAGGAAGGAAGGAAGGAAGGAAGGAAGGAAGAAATGGCAGTCAGCATTTTCAAAACCACCCGATGGCCATTCCTGTTCCTTGTGACCACGTTGCTGAGATTGTGGGGGTTTCCGTTCGTGGCTCCCACCCACCCACTCGCCCACCAGACACTCTGGGGAAGCTAACAAAACACCACATTAGCATAAACCCTTGGAAATCGGCAACGGCTCAAATCATAATAAACTTACTTAAGAATATGATCCCTCTGCCTAAGCCATTTCTTTCTTGTGTGTGCGTGTTGTTGGGTTTTTTTGTTTTTTGTTTTTTTGATCCTGCTTCAAAGTTGGAGGAATGAATGGTGACCTTGAAAACAGGTGTTGGAGCTGAATCCTCCCCCCCCCCCCAAACTCACACACACACACACAACACAGAGAAGACACCCACACAGCTGTTTGGAGCTCACCACTTTGCTCATCCTTCTGGCGGAATGAATGCCAATCAGGGAGACTCAAAAATGCACCCGGTTGGGGAGAATGCCCGGCCAGCCGCGTTTGCCGTTTTGGCATCAGGATGCACAGAAAAGCACAAGGGACTTTTCTTGCACCAAAATGTTGCCCCCAAGCAGGAATTTTGAGTGAGGAAGGCACTGGGAGATGGTGAAACCGAACAGAAGGGATCTGGGGTTGCAAAACTTTTGGGGAGGGAGGGAGGGAGGAAAAAAGGAAGGAGAAGGGAGGGAGGGAGGGATATATGGGAGAAGAAGGAAGGTGTGAGGGAGGGAGGGAAGGAAGGAAGGCAAGAAGTGAGAAAAGGGAGGGAGGGAGGGAGGGAGGAAGGAAAAGGAAGGGAGGGAGAGATATATGGGAGAAAGGAAGGAAGGAAATGGTGTGAGGGACGGAGGGAGGGAAGGAAGGTAAGAAGTGAGAAAAGGAAGGAATTAGGGAGGGAGGGAGGGAGGGAGGAAAAGGAAGGGAAGGAGGGAGGGAGGGAGGAAAAGGAAGGGAGGGAGGGATATATGGGAGAAAGGAAGGAAGGAAATGGTGTGAGGGATGGAGGGAGGGAAGGAAGGAAGGTAAGAAGTGAAAGAAGAGAGGGAGGGAGGAAGAAAAAGGGAGGGAGAGAGGAAGGGAGGGAGGAAGGAAAAGGAAGGGAGGAAGGGATATATGGAAGAAAGGAAGGAAGGAAATAGTGTGAGGGACGGAGGGAAGCAAGGAAGATAGGAAGGGAGGAAAGGAAGGAATTAGGAAGGGAGGAAGAATGGTGTAAAAGCTTTTTTAGTTTTTAGATTTCCTATTACAAGCTTTTAACAGGAAATTACATGGGAAAGCAAAGAAATGAAATGAACACAGAAAAGAATGAAAGAAAAAAAGAAAGTGAGAGAGAGACAAAGAAGGAAAGAAGGAAAGAAAGGAAGGAAGGAAAGATAGAAGGGAAGGAAGGAAGAAAGAAAGAAAGAGAAAGAGAGAAAGAAAGAAGGAAGGAAAGAAGAAGAAGGAAGGAAGGAAGGAAGGAAGGAAGGAAGGAAGGAAGGAAGGAAGGAAGGAAGGAAGGATGGATTTCAAGGGCCATGCAAACCAAAATTGTGCCAATCAAAATGGTGCCTTTTACATGAAGGGACAGAGTTTGCAGGCTGGGAGAACAATCCATGACAATGAAACCTCCAGGCACAGGCACAGTCTACCTCCAAATAGGGAAAGGGACGCAGACAAAAAGGAGGGGACGGGTGCCCGGCTTTGCCCTGGTTTTGTGTGTGTGTGTTTGTGTGTCCCCATGGCCAGCTTGAATTCACAGCCCCTTCCTGCTCTTCTGGTTAGATAGGCAGATGCGTTGGACACAATTTTGCAGGCGGAGATCTCTCTGCACACACACACACACACACACACACACAAACGCACACAGAGACCCAGAGTTCAGCTTCCTTTTCCTGCCTTACAACAAAGCAGCTAGGAGAGAGAGCCAACTCTCTCCAGCCGTCCTCCTCCTCCAGGTGTGGGGCAAACATCTGGATGTCCCTGCTGGATCTCGCCAGACCCTGTCCTTGAGTTGTCTTCCTAGGGGAGACCCCGTCCCCAAGGCTAGACGGGACCCCTCCCTCTCCACAACTTCTGAGCTCAAGAAATGCCCCCTCCTCCCACCCACCCACCCACCGCAGCTCCCCATCAATTATGCATCAAGTGTTGGCATAGCAGATCAAATTTGGGTACCAGCTGGTCACACAAAGCATACCCCCCCCTGTAAACTTTCCCTTTCACCCACGGGGAAACAGAGGCACGCCAGAGGAAAGGGGCACCCTAGTACCCCAGAGGTCTTCTCCTTGCCTTAAGACAAGAAACCCAGCCACACCGATAACATTCCCAGTTCAACCTCTCAGCACTGGCATCACAGCCAAAAGCTCTCTCCAGGAAGCCCCATGCTCCCCAGGAAGTGAGGAGCCTGGGGACGATGGGCTTCCTGGGAAATGCCAGGCGGGAAAAAATGTCTTTTGAGTGGTTTAGAAAGAAAACTGAGCTGTGTCATTAATGGTCCCAATTCAACCGTCCCAGTTTGACCTCTCAGCACTGCCATCACAGCCAAGGGCTCTCCCCAGGAAGCCCCATGCTCCCCAGGCAGTGAAGCTGTGGATGATGGGCTTCCCGGCTTGGGAAATGCCAGGCGGGAAAAAATGTCTTTTGAGTGGTTTAGAAAGAAAACTGAACTGTGTCATTAATGGTCCCAGTTCAACCGTCCCAGTTTGACTTCTCAGCACTGGCATCACGGCCAAGGGCTCTCTCCAGGAAGCCCCATGCTCCCCAGGCAGTGAAGCTGTGGACGATGGGCTTCCCGGCTGCTAAAACACCAGGGGAAAGTTCCCTCCAGAGCCCAGGAGTGCTGTTTTGGAGACCAGAGGGGTCTTCCCACACACCCACCCCCTCCCCTTCCCCCACCCCCTCCCCCTTTCCAGCGGGGGTGGGGCGCTTCCTCACCTCCAGTTCTTTGAAGAAGATGCAGCTGCGCGCCCACTCCACCATGGCGAAGAGGGTCTGGTCTGCCATCTTGCACAGGAGGCCGAAGGTCGTCAGCTTCTCCTGCCTCCCTCTGTTCTGTTCCTGCTGCAGGCACGTCAGGATGCGGTCCTTCAGCTGCTCCTCCTCGGGCTCCAGCTGCAGCAGCTTCAGCATCACCTCGGGCACGTCCAGCGCCATAGCCGGAGACCCTCCGCCGCCCCCGACGCCGAGATAAGGCTCCGGGAAGGGGTACGCCGGGGCGGCCTCATGCGGGTGGGCGGCATAAGGCTCCGGGAACTCGGACTTGATGGCCCGGCTGGCGAAAGGCGGGTAGTGGTAGCCCGAAAGAGGTCCGGGACCCACCGGCCCGGGGGCGGCCAGCGCGGGCGTCCCGTAGGGGCTGCGCTCGTAATCGATGGGAGTCATGGCAGCGGCGCTGGCGGGTGGCAGAGGCTTGGGCATGCCAACCGGGTGCTGATGATGGGCCAAGCCGTGCAGGGAAGGCGGCAGGCCCCCGTAGTCCGCCGCCTGCACCGGAGAGACGATGGGGGGCGGCGGCAGCGGCAGAGACAGCGGCGGCGGGGGGTCCCGGCGGCGGGACCGTCTCCAGCTTGAAGCCGTTGGCCCGGAACAGCGCTTTCTTCTGTTGCTTCAACGCCCGGTCCCGCTTGTACATCGGGCCGAATTTATTCCTGCCCCCGCGCATACGGTCGGCGCGCACAGCTGCAAGGAAGCCAGGGGTGGGTGGGTGGGTGGCGGGGTTGGAGGGCGGCGGAGACCCTCACCCGCCCAGCATTCCCACCACTACCACCCTTCTCCACCCGGGGGACATGAGAGGAGCCCCCCACCCCCTCCCCGGCGTCTAGTGGCATCCAAAGGAGGGACGGTAGAAAGGATCGGGCGTTTCCCCAGTTGTCGCCCCGTCGGGGCTGCCCCGCGCGTCCTTACTGCTAGACCCCCCCCCAGAGTTGTTCTCAAGGCCTCAGCAGCCTTGCGGGGGGGGGGGGTGGTTGCAACAAATGGGGGCTCGCTCGCCCCCAACGAGGGGATTCTGCACGCGTCTTCGCGCAGGCCTCTCCCTCGCCTGTCCGGCTTCCCCCACCCCCCAAAAAAGATCGGTGAAGATCAGAACTAGCAGAGGGCCGGCGGGGGAGGGGGGGAAGGAGCGGAGGGGGCACACAGAGAGAGAGAGTTTGGGTGGGGGGATGAGGAAAGGCAAGGGAGTCCCCGTCTATTTAAAAAGAGGCTTCCCAAGCAGGGCAGGGAAGAAAGGGGAAAAAAAGTGGGGGGGAGGAAGCGACGGCCGGAGGAAGAGTCCCGGCCAAACTTTGGCTGCCCACCCACCCCTTCCCCTCCCCCACACGTCCTCCTCCCCCGCGCAGGTGAAGGGCGCAAGGCGCTCTCTCTCCCTCCTGAACACGGGTCAAGGCAACTGATCTGGTGGTGGTGGGGAGGCAACTCGTTCCCTTTTCCCTTCCCGGGACAACACAACCCTGACTCCAACTCGCTTTCTAAGGCTCGCGTTCACACGACCAGGCGCTTCCCTGAGCTGCTCCGTAGCGTGGGGATCCCCACCCCCACCCCGCCGCCCCCCGAGTTGCGATCTCCAAAAGGGGCTGTGAACTGGTTTGGACTGGAGCCCGCGCGCATGGTTTTCGGGGTTCAAAGAAAGCTGCATGTCTCGGGGGGGTGGTGGTGGAGGAGGGGGCTCTTTAAAAAGGCAGAAAGGAGGGTGTGCCAACCCCGAACCGCGACGAAACTCGTCCTGCGTGGGGCGGGGGGGGGCGCAATTCATTTCCCTTTCTTACCGTCTGCTTTCCAAGAGAGAGAGAGAGAGAGAGAGAGAGAGAGAGAGAGAGAGAGAGAGGAGAGGAGAGGAGAGACAGAAGGGTCGGGGAGAGGGGGTTCATCGCGCCCCCTTTTCCAAACAAACAGCCCGGGCAAGAGAGGGAGGGGCTGCTCGTTACGGGGGGGAGATGGAGGTGGGATACACGCGCAGTGAAAAAAACACGCGCGACTTTTGACGCAAACCGGGGTCTTTTAAAACATGGGCAGAGCGCCTCGCCTTCCCTCACCTCCCGTCCCCAAATATTTGGGGGCGACCCTGGTGGGAATGCAGGGGAGAAAGATCGGCTAGATTCCGTGTCTTACTCCCCCCTCCCCACTTTAACTCTCGTTAAACACTTTCGTTTTCTCGACTTCTTCCCAAGGCCGCTTGGCCTCCGGAGTAGCTGAATTGCTGGGGCCGTCCTCGCCCACCCCGAGGAAGGAGAGAGGTGGGAATCCCGGGGGGCAAAACTAGAGGGGCTTCTCCCTCTTTCCCTCTGGAAAGGCCCTTCCGACGTGCAAAGACCCGCACACACACCATCCCCCAAGCCAAACTAAGAGCGCTCACCTTCCAGGCGCATCCCGACGGCCAGGCACTTCTGAAAACGGCAGTAGGGGCACCGCTTCCGTTGGGTCTTGTCTATCTTGCAATTCTGACTCTCGGTACACGTGTAATGTTTGTTGTTCTGCACCGTTCTCTTGAAGAAGCCCTTGGGTGAGGAGAGAGAGAGAGAGAGAGAGAGAGGAGAGCTTGAGAGAGCAGAAAACTATCCCTAGGCGCGCGCGAGTGGGGTGGTGGGGGGGAGGACTCCAATCCCAGAATCCCCGCTGGCCGTTTAACAGCATTATGCCCACCACCCCCACGGGGCAAAGCAGTGCACTGGGAGCCCCCCTACGACAACTACTCGCAGGAATAAAAAATGCAAACGGGCGATAAAATTAAACATATATTTTATTTTATTGGCGCTTCCAACAAAATCGGAGTTGGTATGGGGTCTCTATGCTCGTGGGGCCCACGGGCGAGTGCCCGTCAGACCCATGCGTTAAGGCAGCCCTGGGGTTCAGAGGGGGGTCTGTCCACCCCAATTCCATCCACTGTGGAATGGAATTAACCCCTAACTCGCCCCAAATAAACCGCACCCAACCGGAATCAGTTCTGCCGCGGGAGTCGTTTTCGGTGTTGATCTTGTATTCGTGTGAACATCATATAAATATATATATTCATATATATATATTCACACACACACACACACACACACACACACACACACACACACACACACATATATATATATATATATTCACACACACACACACACACACATATATATATATATATATATATATATATATATATATATATATATATATATATATATATATATATATATATATATATATATATATATTCACACACACACACACACACACACACACACACACATATATATATATATATGAATATATATATTTGAGAACCATAAAACTGGCTCCTTTGGCTTAAAAAAAATATCCTCCAATTTTTGGACACGTCCTCAAAGACACCCAATTTTACACAATTTTTAACACAGGACATGTTTATAGAAATTATTTAGGCCAGTCTGATCTGCGCTCCTCGATTTATCCTCATCCCAGCCTTGCAAGGTAGGTTAACCTGGAAGAGCCTGGATAGCTCAGCAGACTAAAAGCATTGTGATTAACTCCAGCTGTCTGCAATTACTGTAAGTTCGAATCTCCCCAGGCTCAAGGTTGACTCAGCCTTCCATCCTTTCTAAGGTGGGTAAATTGAGGACCCAGTTTGTGGGGGCAATAAGCTGACTTTGTATAAATATACAGAAGTATGAAGGCTATTGCTTAACGCATTGTAAGCCGCCCTGAGTCTCCGGAGAAGGGCGGCATATAAATCAAATTAAAAAGAAAAAAAGAGTAACTAAGTATGAGCCTAACTAAGTATGAAGGACGAGGGTCGCCGCTCCCTGCCTTTCATTCTTACTCTGCACCTCTGGCCCCAGTGCCCATCCGTGAAATGGGCTTAAGCCTAGACGAAGCGGAAGGAAGCGGTTGAGCAGGAGGCGATAATAATTGAAGAACGAATAGTTTGTTAATAATTATAGTTGTTTAACATAATCTTATAGCTCCCCACACCAGGGTCCTGATTGAAAAAGAACTCGAAACGAGAGTCCACGCACAAATAATAAATTGATCGATTGAGACTAACACGAGAATTCCTATTTTAATACAACCCCGCCTCTAGATTTAGAATAGAATCCTTTAGAATTTTAATTTTATTCTAATTTCTTGTGCATTGCAAACACACACACACACACACACACAATTTTCCCCCTCCCTCCTTTCTCTCGCCTACCCCTCAAATCCAAGCCAAAAGGGCGAGGGTCCTTTCCCAGACTCGGCCCAACCATTTTCACGCCCCTCCCGGCTGGAGAATCAACCGTCCCCAAATCATCGAAAAAAATATCCAGAGGCGAAAAAAGAAGCTATTTCTTTAAAGGCCCCACACTCTCATCTTAAAATGAAGATGTTCAGTTTGGCTAGAGGCGGCGCTTTTAAGCGGACAGTTCCCGTCTTAAAAAAAACGGGGGGGGGGGCTTGAGAGAAGGACGCAGCCATTTCTTCTCCTTCATCCCACCCCGAAGAAATAAATCCAATTAACACTCCCCCCCGCGCTCGATCAGGGATTTTGAGGAGGGGGCGAATGGGGAAAAAAATCTTCCCCTTTCTAGTTTGAAAGGGGAAGAATTTTTCCCTATTCGCCCCCTCCTCAAAATTAAAATCCCCCTGAAAAAAACCAAAAAAAGAGGCGCCCCCCACCCCCAGCGCCCCAATTCAGCCCTCGGAGCGCCGCGTTCCAGCAAATCTCCCGGCCCTCGATCCTCCGAGAGACGAGGCCGGGAGGGGGACGCGCCACGGGATCCCAGACAGGGGCCCACTGCCCACCTTCGGCTCGCTTTCGTTTCTCAACCGAGGGGCGCCATTTCGCTCGTTTTATTTCCCCATCTCAAAATATTTTAGAAAAATTGCCAACCTAGAAAAAAAGACCATCTCCCTCAAATCCGGACCCCCACCCCGGGGTAGGGGTGGTAGTGGGCGAAATCAAACTGTCGGGGTTTTAATTGCCCCTCCCCCCAATATTTATATATATTAAAAAGGAAAGGAAAACCTGGCACGAGTCCCTTCCGCGTTCTTGGCATGCCGTTCCTTTCCAGCTGCCGATGAAAAATCGTAGGAGTTTGATTCTAGCAGATTCTCCCTTCTTTTCTTCCCAAATCTTTCTCTCTCTTTCTCTTTCTCTCTCTCCTATTTCTTTCTCCCCTTCGGTTTCTTTTTCAACCGTTCGACTTCCAACTCCTTTTCTCTCCGAAAAGGAAATCTTTCGGAACCAAGCGGCAGAGTCAAGAAAAAAAGGCCGGAGTGACGCCGAATTAGAGGCTACTCCTTAACCGACCCCTCATTTTTAACATCTAGGTCTCCAAAGCGTTGGAGGATTTTTTCCTCCCGCGGGCGAGTGCGTGGAAGGATTGACGCCCGGTTTTTCAAAATAAAAATCAAAACCCAAAGAGGAGAAGCCGGAATTCGTTTCGGGGCACTCAAATTGCGCCGAAATCGTCCCATTTCCGTTTAACGAAACGGAATTCTGAACCGAATCTCCAGGTTCTGGGGTTGGCGCGGGATCCTGGAGCGCGAAAGGATCGCGAAAGGCTGAATTTTTACGCGCGGACGCCCAGGCACGGGATCTCCATTAAACGAATCCTAAGAGGACGTAAAAATAAAATATGGGGGAAATAATTCCCTACAGAGGCGACCGCGCGGGCTTCGCTTCGACCCAGCTGTTAAAAACCTCTGGTTTATTTTAAAAAAAAAACACATACCGAGATTGAGGGGGGTGGGCTCAGGTTTTGGCTGCTCAGGGCTTCAACCGCTCTGCCTCCTTCCAAGAATTGGAATCGCCAAGGCGACAAAATTATATGTTTTTTTAAAAAAAAAACCCGAAGCCTGCACCAACGAAAGGCGATTATTAATATTAATGATGATGATGATGATGATGATGATGATTCCTTGCCGTCAAGAAGGAAAAACCTGAGCAGATGAAACGAATCCGGAGATGCGCCTGGATACTGGGCTTCCTGGCCTCGCCAAAGCCATCTCTCCCGTCCGGAGGGGTGCGGTGGGGGCCGGTGGAGACCCCCTCCTCAAAAAAAGTCTTCTCCTCCGGCGTCCCGGAGCGCAAAAGCCGCCGGAGCCCCGAAAGGCGGGTCAGTTGTGGGGCGCGCCGCCGCTTGTAGCGGCCGGGTTATCCGCGACCCTCCTCCCGATTTTCGTTGCCAACATTAATTATGATAATTCCGGCGGCGGCGGCGGCGTTGTGGGGGAAGGTCTCTCCCCCGGAGATGCTAGTCGGGCCCGGCGGCCGGGCGCTCTGCTTATCCGCAGGCCTCGGGTTGCGCTGCTCCAGCCTCCCCTGCGCGCCCCCCGCCCCTCCCCACCACCACATCTCAGCACCTACCTTGCAACTTTCGCAGGTCAGCAGCCCGTAGTGGTACCCCGAGACTTTATCCCCGCAAACGGGACACAGCTCGTCCAGATCTTCATCGTAGGAATAATCCATCACTTTTGCGGGCCTGCGAGGAAGGAGAGAGAGAGAGAAAGACGGGGCAGCGCCTGCGAAGTCTCCCCTGGGGAGTTTGGGGGGGAATGGGTAGGTGGGGGAAAAAGAGGGAGAGGGAGGGAAAGGGGGCGACGGCGGGAAAGCGCTGAGGTGTTGCGGGCGCCCCGAAGAGCGGCGGCCAAGACTGGGGGGCAGCGGGCAAGCGGCCTGCTTTATAGCTGCGGGGACGTGTGCGCCGCTGCGCCTCCGCAAACCGTTCTCCTGCGGGCGGGGATGCTTAGGAACCCCCCCTCCCTCCCTCTCCGTCGGGGAAGGAGGGCATTGAGAGGGCTCGGCTCTTCGCTGGCCCCCCGGGGGGGGGCGGGCTTGGCCAGAGAGTCCACCCCTCCACCCCACACACACACACACACACCGCCACCTTCCCCACCACGACCAGGCACCCAACGGGAATCGCGGCCTCCGCCCTCTTGTTCCTGCCCCCAATTCCAGGGGAGGGAGGCAGGGTTCCCCCACCCCACCCCGGGAATCAGAGCTCCGACGGGGCGCTCCACGCAGCTGGCAGAAGAGGCTGAGAGGCTGCGGAGTTCTGGCTGGCAGGCGCCCCAGAGAGCCAAGGATGAGGCCGCTGCGGGCTCTCGGATTTTGTGTGTGTGTGTGTGTGTGTGTTTTACCCTCTCTGCGCTCCGAGACCCCACGCAGATTCCCCTTCGTGGACGGACCCCCAGTTGACTCCACGGAGCCACTTCCGAGCTGCAATCAGCCTTTTAAACTAAGAGTTACCTGGATTGGAATAGAGACGGATCAAAAGCGCAGGATGGAGCGTTTGGGGCTCCGGGTAAGATCGGGTGAAGGAAGAATTTTGCCCAGTCTGGCGGGGATTTTTCCCACGCAGGAAAATAAACCCTAACCCTAACCACACACACACACACACTTTCTGTCACTTGGTGACTAACTTCCCCTTTCGGTTGCCTTCATAGGGTGTCGGGACACAACTCCCATCACGCCCTGCCAACAGCTGGACAAGTCAAGATGGACATTGTAGTCCCATGCCTTCGGCTCAGGGGAAGGCAAGGTGCAGGTAGCATGAGCCGTTTCTCCCGCCGAGTCGAGCTGTGGAGAGGGCCGACTCTTCGCCCTAGGCTCTTCCCAAAGTTTTCTGAAGCCTTGTTGGGTTCTTTTTCGGATTGAATAACTGTTAGAGGAAGGAAGGGAGGGAGGGAGGGAGGGAGGGAGGGAGGGAGGAGATGAGAATAAGGAAAGAAGGAAGGAGGGAGGGAGGAAGATGACAGGGTAGGAAGGAAGAGGGAAGGAAGGGAAAGAGAAGAGAGGGAAGGGAGGGATGGAGGAAGGAAGGAAGGAAGGAGATGAGAATAAGGTAAGAAGGAAGGAGGGAAGGAGGAAGATGACAGGGAAGGAAGGAAGGAAGGGAAAGGGAAGGGAGGGATAGAGGAAGGAGGGAAGGAGATGAGAATAAGATAAGGAAGGAGGGAAGGAGGAAGATGACAGGGAAGGAAGGAAGGAAGAGAAAGGGAAGGGAAGGAAGGGAGGGAGGGAGGGAGGGAGGGAGGAAGGAAAGGGAAGGGAGTGAAGAGAGGAAGGAAGGAGATTAGAATAAGAAAAGAAGGAAGGAGGGAGGGAGGAAGATGACAGGGTAGGAAGGAAGAGGGAAGGAAGGAAGGGAGGAAGGGAAAGGGAAGGGAGGGAAGGGAAGGGAAGGGAGGGATGGAGGAAGGAAGGAGATGAGAATAAGGAAAGAAGGAGGGAGGGAGGGAAGAAGATGACAGGATAGGAAAGAAGATGACAGGGTAGGAAGGAAGATGGAAGGAAGGAAGGAAGGAAGGAAGGAAGGAAGGAAGGAAGGAAGGAAGGAAGGAAGGAAGGAAGGAAGGAAGGAAGGAAGGAAGGAAGGAAGTTATATCCTGAGAGAGAGAGAGCGCACAGGACAAAACACGCGACCCGCAAAGACACACAATCACCAAACCTGCTCTGGCATTCCGGATTAAGATTTATCACACCAACCGAGAAATCAGGAACGCTGTGCTGCAGGCTTAAACCCGCAATACAGAAAATTGGGGGGGGGGTCATTTGCTCTTCTGCCCTGCGGATCTAAGGGGGAACACGCAGGAGGGGTTTCCCCCTTTTTTTCACAAATACCACCAACCCACACACACAAACTCTGAAAAAAGCACGATGCTCAGGAAAAACCCCATCCCTTCCGGGGCTGGGAGACGATCATGCCGCCTGGAAGCCACAGGACGGGAGCCTCTAAAGCTCATCCAAACGCTTTCTTGAAGTCACCGGATGCCTGCCTGCTGCTGCCCCCTTCAGACTTTGCTCATCCCGGGGCAAGGATCTTGCTCGCTTCTTTGGGGGCCCCAAAAACTTCTAGCTAGCCAAATCCATCTTGGCATAAAAACTCTGGGGTTGCTTTGGCTGACACCGAAGGCAAGTTTTGGGATATAAAGACAACGGCTACGAGATTCTCCTCTCCCACCAACCTCCTTCCCAGCCAGCCAAAAGAACTTCTCAGCCTGGAGGAGGGAGAAAACAGACAGACCAAATCTGGGCCGGCGTGGAATCGAAAGCAAACTCTGGGCCCAGCGAAAACTCCCCGGCCCACCGTCTGCCAGGACAGCCTTGGCCCAGCGACCCCACTCCTCCTCTCCAGACCGCCCAACCTCTTTAGAGGTCAAAAAATAATAATAATAAAACCAAGACCAGATAACCCCCTTTGGCCCTTCTTCCATTGAAGAGAGCCTTCTTCAAATCTGGGCGCTTGGAAATCTAGACTCTCATGGAGCAAGGCTGAGTTGCTGGAAGAGAATGGCCCTGTAAGGGACAGAAGTGGTGTGCATTTCCTACATTTACACACACACACACACACACACTGACAGTCGCAAATGCCCTTTCCCCATCCAGGTGAAGGAGCCTCCCCGTGGGGAAGGGAGCACTCTCCCCCTCCCCGTCTCGCATTGTCTTCCCTCCAGCAGCTTTCCTGGAAGGAAGCATTTCCTGCGTTTTAAACCCAGCCTCCCTTGGAGGGGAAATGGCGGCCAGCAAGACAACCAGAGGCCAACCCGAGCCGCGTTTGCAGAGGAATGCCTGCTCAAGCATGGAATCGTGGTCGCAGGAGAGCCAGAGTGCCCTTGAGCATAGGCAGAGTGTCTTTCCAAGGCCAGCCTGAAGCTGCAGAGGCAGAACAACTCTGGCGCGCTTTAAGGTTTGCATTAGGGTCTATCCAGATGTACCATCTGTTGGATGGATGCTAGGGTGGCGGTCCAACATCTGGAAAACCACAGGCAATGCCCACCACCCTTGGCTTGGTCAAAGAGATGGTGTGGCCCTCAACAAACTTGAGGGGAATAAGTCTAGAAATTCACGGCCCGCACGCTGGATGCATCACATGCTGGCCCCTTCCCTGCCTGGTTTAGCGAAGGAAGGGAAAAGTCCTGATACGTCATGTCACGATGCCGTGATGATACGAGTTTGACACCCTGGTCTAGAACAATAGACAAGAAGGCCTGGCCTCACCAAAATTTGTCCTCTCTGTTCCATGGATTTCCCTCCACCTGCGGCAGGGAATTCAAGAGGGACCCAGCCAAAAATTCCCCATCTTCCTTCGGACAATCCCACATCGAAGGCATAGATCTAAGGAAGAGGATTTCAGGCAAGTCAGGCTGAAACTGACCGGGCCCGTGTCAGTTGGAAGAAATGGATAAGGTTCAACAGAAAGAAAGAAAGCCACCTCACAGAAATTCTCAGTCTCTGATGCCCGAGATCCCACATCAAAGGCAAAGATCTCAGGAAGAGGATTTCAGCCAAGTCATGCTGAAACTGACCGGGCCCGTGTCGGTTGGAAGAAATGGATAAGGTTCAACAGAAAGAAAGAAAGCCACCTCACAGAAATTCTCGGTCTCTGATGCCCGAGAGAGTAAGAATAACTGCGATGGGCAGTTATTCTGAAGGAACCTGGATTTCACAGGCAAATTTGGAGAACTGCGCACCAATCAAGAATAGATGGAGTCCTCCTTTTGAAGCCAAGATCAAAAGCAGACTGGAGGACCTCTTAAGTCCCCTTCCTTGGGAGATTAAAAGAACTTTCTCTGTCTTAAAAAGGAACCTCCTCTCTTTTGGACTCTGGAATTCGTGATGGCATGAAAAAGGAAAACCACAACAAAAACTATTGCTCCCGATCTCGTCCATTTCTAGCAAGCCGTCTTCGCCACAAGGTCTCAAAACACACGATCTGCTTTTGCAGTGCCCAGATGTGAGTAGGAATCCCTTTCTATATTTTTTGGGGGGTTGGAGTGGGGGAGACTGATGGTGGGTGTTATCTCTATCAAGGGAGCGAAGACCGCTACTATCACGCTTCTGGTGTGCCAACTCTGCGTCTCAGCTTAGCACCCGGGCTCTTCCTAAACAAATCCTCCCTTTCCCCGGTGTTGGAAGTGAGGCCATTCCGGGTCCCGCCATGGGGAACGGCCTCAAGATCTGGGGCCTCCTCTAGGGAGGTCCACCCGTCCTGATTAGTTGGAGAAGATGGTAGTAATAGTTGCAGATGGTGGGGGAAGAAGAAGGCAAATTCACCCAGCTGGGCTCTGAGCGAAACGGTCAAGTCTCACCAAGTCAGAAAAAAGGGACCGTCCAGAATTCTTAACTTCAAATTCAACCTATTTGGAAACCCAGATCTTCCCGGCTACTTTGGCCTACCTAAAAGAGAGAGATTGGCAGGCAAAACACCACCGGTTCTCATCCCACCTCATCCTTCGCTAGAGACCACGAATTACCGCAGAAGTAGATAAAAGTATAATTGTTTCAATGACCTTGGCACTGGCTGTTATCAATCACTTACTTGGAAAGTAGCCCTCAGATTCTCTCTCTCTCTCTCTCTCTCTCTCTCCGCTTATGACTCCACCAGCTTCTCCTTAGTTGTGAAGTTCTCCAAGAGTGAAAGTGGCTGAAGGCCAAAGCCTTGGACTCCGGTCTTAATCCAGATGGTGCCACATGGAGCCCCGTTTTCGTGGCCGAGCGTGGAACTCACTCCCAGGTAGATCTGCGTGGGGTGCACTTGTCCTGGCAATCCCAGCCTTTCGCCGGACACTCGTCCAGTCCCCGCCTCCAAGTGGTGACCATGGTAGATTTAAAATACTTGCTTCATTGGCTTCCTCCAGGACCACGTGACGGTGCTAGCAACAGAAAGGGGAAAAAAAAAAGAAAGAAAGAAAGAAAGGGGAGGGGAAAAAAAAACAGAAAGGAGAAGAAGAAACAAAATTAAGATACAAAACTGTTCATAAACCAGTTCAGAATGTGGCAGCTGAGAAGATAAAGAGGACCTTTGCCATACATAAAGCAACAGAAGAAAGAAACTTGTTAATAGATGGGGTTGAGAGAGGGGCCTTCGATGGACAGAGAGAACATTTAAAAAAAAAAGAATTTGAGGGAAGGAGGGAGGGGGTGGATTTATTGCCGTGGTCCTGCGGGCCTCAACTATTTTTCTTTCTGTGTTCGCCACTTCAGAACAGAACAGAATAACAAGAGTTGGAAGGGACCTTGGAGGTCATCTAGTCCAACCCCTTGCCCAAGCAGGAGAGCTTACACCGTTTCTGACCGATGGCAGTCCGATCTCTTCTTGAAAGCTTCCAGGGGATGAAGCTCCCATAACTTCTCAAGGCAACTTTAGAGTTGGAAGTTTCATCCCATCCTGGTTCAATCACCGCAGAGGCCATAAGAGATGCCAGGGAGTCCATTTTGGCCAGTGGGTGGGTTTCAAATTTTTTTACTACCGGTTCTGTGGGTGTGGCTTGGTGGGCGTGGCATGGCTTGGTGGGCGTGGCTTGGTAGCCGTGGCATGGCATGGCTTGATCGATGTGGCTTGGTGGGCGGGGCTTGGTGGGCGTGGTAGGGGAAGGATACTGTAAAATCTCCATTCCCTCCCCACTCCAGGGGAAGGTTACTGCAAAATCTCCATTCCCTCCCCAATCCAATGGAAGGTTACTGCAAAATCTCCATTCCCTCCCCAATCCAATGGAAATTTACTGCAAAATATACATTTCCTCCCAATCAGCTGGGACTCGGGAGGCAGAGACTAGATGGGGGCAGGGCCAGTCAGAATTTTTACTACCAGTTCTCCGAAAGACTCAAAATTTCACTACCGGTTCTCCAGAACTGGTCAGAACCTGCTGAGACCCACCTCTGATTTTGGCTCTTGTGAGCTGTTTTGGGTGTGCGTGCTTTTTTTTTTTTTGCCTTGTTTTTAAGTAAATCCTTCCCTGGGCAAAGGCAGTTTGCGATGCATCGATGAACACACGTACTCCCCCCCAAAAAAGAAAAACATTTTTGTGTACAAATGTATCCAAGCCATACCTGGGTGTTTGCCCACTCCCTTGGCAAGAATGGCCCTTTGCAACAGGTCTCTGTAGAACTTGCAGATTCAAAGGATAAATTTTTTTAGAAGGGGCCAAGAACGCTGCGCCCTACCATAAATTTGCCCCCTGATGGAGGCATGGCCAGGAGGTCCACCAGAAGGCATCTAGATATTTTGACAGTGGTTGAAAGGATGGAGCGATGGCAATTGCCAAGGGGAGAAAAATGAGACACTGAGCCAAATCAAGGTCGGCGGGTTTTTCTCAAGATTTAGCGGGATATGGAGAAGGCCTGGGAAGACTGGGTAGGATGATGGCCATCTTCCAGAAGTTCATGGTGAACCCACCATCTGCAAGAGGACATTACGTGTGATGTCACAGTCTCAGAAAATTCAGGTATTTCTACCTGGAGTGGAATCTAGGCTAATCCAGAGTGAGTTTCTGTCCCTTCTCAACATCATCACAGATCTTAGGAGAACCTCAAAAGTCACTCAGTCCAACTTCCAGCCAAAGGAGGAGACGATTGTTTCAAAACTCTAGCCGTGATCTCCTTCTGAGACGATTCGTTTCACCACCACCGAGTTTTAATAATCAGACTTGGGAGTCCTAGTGGACGATCACTTAAACATGAGTCAGCAGTTTGCGGCAGCAGTCAAAAAAAAAAACCTAACACAATCCTGGGTTGTATAAACAGAGGCACAGAATCAGAATCACGTGAAGTGTTAGCACCGTGTTTCCCTGAAAATAAGACCCTGTCTTAATATTTTTTTGAATCCTGAAATAAGCGGTTGGCCTTATTGCCATGCAGTCAAAAGTCCGATTGGGCTTATTATCAGGGGAGGTCTTATTTTTGGGAAAACAGGGTAGAGAGATAGATGGATGGATGGATGGATGGATGATAGATAGATAGATAGATAGATAGATAGATAGATAGATAGATAGATAGATAGATGATAGATAGATAGATAGATAGATAGATAGATAGATAGATAGATAGATAGATAGATAGATAGATAGAGATTTGGATGGATGATAGATGATAGATAGATGATGATATAGATAGATAGATAGATAGATAGATAGATAGATAGATAGATAGATAGATAGGATAGACAGACAGATATGGATGGATGGATGGATGATGATAGATTAGACAGACAGACAGACAGACAGACAGACAGACAGACAGACAGACAGACAGATAGATAGATAGATAGACAGACAAACAGACAGACAGACATGGATGGATGGATGGATGATAGATTAGATAGATAGATAGATAGATAGATAGATAGATAGATAGATAGATAGATGATAGATAGATAGATAGATAGATAGATAGATAGATAGATAGAGATAGATAGATAGATAGATAGATAGATAGATAGATAGATAGATAGATAGATAGATAGATGATAGATAGATTGATAGATAGATAGATAGATAGATAGGATAGATTGATGGATGATAGATGGATGGATTGGATAGATAGATGGGGAGACAGACAGATAGATATGGATGGATGATATAAAGATAGATAGATGGATGGATGGATGGATGGATAGATAGATAGATAGATAGATAGATAGATAGATAGATAGATAGATGATAGATAGATAGATAGATAGATAGA
The DNA here is from genome assembly GCA_038048745.1 of Coluber constrictor foxii. Taxonomy (NCBI): domain Eukaryota; kingdom Metazoa; phylum Chordata; class Lepidosauria; order Squamata; family Colubridae; genus Coluber; species Coluber constrictor. The sequence continues at coordinate 2,845,523 of CM075968.1, forward strand.
TAGATAGATAGATAGATAGATAGATAGATGATAGATGGATGGATAGATAGATAGATAGATAGGATAGATAGATATAGAGATGATAGAGAGAGAGAGAGAGAGAGAGAGATGATAGAGATGATAGATAGATAGATGATAGATAGATAGATAGATAGATAGATAGATAGATAGATAGATAGATAGATAGATAGATAGATGATAGATGGATGGATAGATAGATAGATAGATAGGATAGATAGATATAGAGATGATAGAGAGAGAGAGAGAGAGAGAGAGATGATAGAGATGATAGATAGATAGATAGATAGATAGATAGATAGATAGATAGATAGATAGATAGATAGATAGATATAGATAGATAGATAGATAGATAGATAGATAGATGATAGATAGATACCGTCTTTCCCTGAAAATGTGACCCTGTCTTATATATTTTTTTTGAACCCTGAAATAAGCGCTTGGCCTTATTGCCATGTGCTCAAAAGCCCGATTGAGCTTATTATCAGGGGAGGTCTCATTTGGGGGAAAATGGTACCTCTTTATAAAGTAAGGCCACCCCTGGAATGCTGCATCCACATTGTGGTCACCACATTGCAAAAAAAGATGTTGAGACTTTGGGAAAAGTGCAAAGAAGAGCAACTTAGGGGATGATTAGGGGACTGGAAACTAAAACATATGAAGAACGGTTGCAGGATTTGGATTTAGATTTGGCTAGTCTAAAGAAGAGAAGGGCTGCGGGCGGGCGGGGGGCATCATAGCAGTCTTCCAGTATTTGAGGGGCTGCCACAGAGAGGAGGGAGGGCGGTCAAGCTATTTTCCAAAGCACCAGAAGGCTGGACAAGAAACAATGGATGAAAACTGACCAAGGAGAGATTCAACCTGGAAATAAGGAGACAGTGAGAACAATCAACCCATGGACAGAAGTTGCCTTCGGAAGTTATGGGAGTTTCATCACTGGAGGCTTTCAAGAAGAGACTGGACTGCCCTCTGTCAGAAATGGTGTAGGGGGTTGGATTAGATGACCTCCAAGGTCCCTTCCAACTTCCTTCCTTCCTTCCTTCCTTCTTTCCTTCCTTCCTTCCTTCCTTCCTTCCTTCCTTCCTTCCTTCCTTCCTTCCTTCCTTCCTTTCTCTCTCTTGCCCTTCCTACTTCCTTCTTTCCTTCTTTCCTCCCTCCCTCCCTTCCTCTTCCTTCCTTCCTTCGTTATCGATCCCAATGCTGGAGGTTTTGAATCAAGTACTGGGGGGAAAAAAAAAAAGAAATACCTAAAACATGGACTGAGGCATACATCACTTTGATTCATAAAGAAGAAACAGACCCACAACAAATCCAAAACGATAGGCCTGTATCCTTGTTAAATGCAGACTATAAAATCTTCGCAACGATATTGGCAGAAAGACTTAAGAGATATTTGAATAACTTTATACATTCTGACCGAAATGGATTCCTGCCAAAAAGACAAATTTGAGATAATATAAGAAGAATTTTAGAGACTTTAGAATACTATGAAGTGCATCCTGAAAAGCAGATGGCTTTGATATATTCGACAATGTCAGTTGGCGATGTATGTTGTTACAAATGGAGGAGATGGGCTTTGGGAAAAAAATTCTTCAGGCGATTGAAGCTATATATACAAAACAAAAGGCCGAGGTAACGATAAATGGAGAATTGTCCAAATTTATTGAAATAGAAAAAGGCACTAGACAAGGATGTCCACTATCCCCACTATTGTTTATATTGACACTGGAAGTCTTAAATAGAAATATTAGAGAAGAAAAGGAGATAAAAGGTATGAAAATTCGAAAAGAAGAATATAAGCTGCAAGCCTTTGCAGACAATCTGGTTTTTATTATGGAACAACCATTAAGATCAATAAATAAACTGTTAGAAAGCACTGGAAAGTTTGGAGAAGTAGCTGGCTTAAAAATTAATGAAGAAAAGACAAAGATAATGACTAAAAATATGCTGAAAAAGCAAAAAGAAGAATTGATGGAGATTTCAAGTATGCAGGTTACGAATAAGGTAAAATATCTGGGAATACAATTGACAGCAAGGTGTAGTCCTCTCAAGGAAAATAATTATAATAAGGTTAAGCGACAGATAGGACAAGATTTGGAAAAATGGGGAAATTTGCAACTATCTTTAATTGGGAGAATTGCAACTGTTAAGATGAATATTTTGCCTAGAATTTTATATTTATTCCAAACGATTCCGATAAGGTTGAACAAGGAATTTTTTACAGATTTGAATAAAATGATATTGAAATATATTTGGCAGGGGGAAAAGGCAAGAATAAAAATGAAGTTGTTACAAGATACTAAAATGAGAGGTGGTTTTGCTTTACCTAACTTTATTATCAAGCAGCTATCTTAATGTGGATTAAAGAATGGATATCATTAAAAATACTAGAGTGTTAAATTTGGAGGGACCCGATTTGTTGTTGGGATGGCATGCTTTTTTTGTGGAATAAAGGAACTAAAATACAGGGGTATTTTAGAAGACATAAAATATGTGAAGCCTTATGGTTGAATTGGGAGAAGGTAAAAAAAAAATCACTACTTGAAGATACCACTCTGGGTATCTACAATTGAAACATTTTCGTATCCAGTGGTGTTTAAACGGAAACAAATTATAAGGAATTATTGGATGAAAAGGGTGAACTTAAATTAAAGCAAGATATGAAAGATCAAGGGTATAAGATGGATTGGTTTTCATATATGCAAATACTCCCTAGATATCGAGAAGATCTTAAACAAGAAGGCTTTTATAATGTATTGGCTAATCTAGACAAGATTTTGATGGTAATTTAATTACATTATCTGATGATAATGTAATTAAAAAGCTATATGGTTATTTACTAGAGGTTAAACTGGAAGAACAAGTTAAAGAATCAATGATAGCATGGGGGAAGAATTTTGGCTATGGTATTGATTTAGAGAAATGGCAAAAATTGTGGTCACATAATTATAAAATGACAAAGTCTATAGCATATAAGGAGAATTTGTATAAGATGTTTTACAGGTGGCATCTATCCTCGTCGAGAATAGCCAGAATGTTCCAGAATAAATCAGAGAAATGTTGGAAAAGTCATCAGACCCCAGGATCCTACTACTATGTGGGGGACATGCGCAGAATCAGGGAGATTTTGGACTAAGATACACACCTGGTTGGAAAAAATGATAAAGAGACATATTGTCTTTAAACCAGAGATGTTTTTATTAGGGATTATACCGGAGACGTATACTAAAGAACTGCAATATTTAATTGTGAATCTCTTGACCGCAGCTAATATTGTATTTGCTAAAAATTGGAAAGGAGAAAAGTTACCTAATGATGAAGAAATTATTAAGAAAATGATGGAATGTGCTGAAATGAGTAAACTGACATTCAAAATAAGAGAGCAGGAAGATAAGACAATATTATTTGATCTGGGATTTATTTTACCAATGGATAGAGAATAAGAATTGGAAATAGTTATGATGTAATTGGATGTTGAAACTTTTGGGAATAGGGTAGCATGTTTAGTGATAAATGGAAGACAAGAGAAGCACAAAAATGCCACCGACTGATACACTGTCTATAATTATATGGAATGATAGTCGGGGTGGACTTTTCAACTCTGTTAATCTGTAAAGAGAAGCAGCCTGGAATTAAGGAGAAACTTTCTAACAGTGAGAAAAATGAAGCAGTGGAACTACTTGCCACCAGAAGTTGTGAGTGATTCGTCACTGGAGGTTTTCAAGAAGAAACTGGACAGTCGCTTGTCTGAAATGGTGTAGGGTTAGGGTTAGGGTTAGGCCTAGGGTTAGGGTTAGGGTTAGGGCTAGGGCTAGGGTTATGGCTAGGGCTAGGGCTAGGGCTAGGGTTAGGGCTAGGGCTAGGGCTAGGGTTAGGGCTAGGGCTAGGGTTAGGGTTAGGGTTAGGGTTAGGGTTAGGGTTATGGCTAGGGCTAGGGCTAGGGCTAGGGCTAGGGTTAGGGTTAGGGTTATGGCTAGGGCTAGGGCTAGGGCTAGGGCTAGGGTTAGGGCTAGGGCTAGGGCTAGGGCTAGGGCTAGGGTTAGGGCTAGGGCTAGGGCTAGGGTTAGGGCTAGGGTTAGGGTTAGGGTTAGGGTTAGGGTTAGGGTTAGGGTTATGGCTAGGGCTAGGGCTAGGGCTAGGGCTAGGGCTAGGGCTAGGGCTAGGGCTAGGGCTAGGGCTAGGGCTAGGGTTAGGGCTAGGGTTAGGGTTAGGGTTAGGGTTAGGGTTATGGCTAGGGCTAGGGTTAGGGCTAGGGCTAGGGTTAGGGTTAGGGTTATGGCTAGGGCTAGGGCTAGGGCTAGGGCTAGGGTTAGGGCTAGGGCTAGGGCTAGGGCTAGGGCTAGGTTAGGGCTAGGGCTAGGGCTAGGGTTAGGGCTAGGGTTAGGGTTAGGGTTAGGGTTAGGGTTAGGGTTAGGGTTAGGGTTATGGCTAGGGCTAGGGCTAGGGCTAGGGCTAGGGCTAGGGCTAGGGCTAGGGCTAGGGCTAGGGCTAGGGCTAGGGCTAGGGCTAGGGTTAGGGCTAGGGCTAGGGCTAGGGCTAGGGTTAGGGTTAGGGTTAGGGTTAGGGTTATGGCTAGGGCTAGGGCTAGGGTTAGGGTTAGGGTTAGGGTTAGGGCTAGGGCTAGGGTTAGGGCTAGGGCTAGGGTTAGGGCTAGGGCTAGGGCTAGGGCTAGGGTTAGGGTTAGGGTTAGGGTTAGGGTTAGGGTTAGGGTTATGGCTAGGGCTAGGGTTAGGGCTAGGGCTAGGGCTAGGGCTAGGGCTAGGGTTAGGGTTAGGGTTAGGGTTAGGGTTAGGGTTATGGCTAGGGCTAGGGTTAGGGCTAGGGCTAGGGCTAGGGCTAGGGCTAGGGTTAGGGTTAGGGTTAGGGTTAGGGTTAGGGTTATGGCTAGGGCTAGGGCTAGGGCTAGGGCTAGGGCTAGGGCTAGGGCTAGGGTTAGGGTTAGGGTTAGGGTTAGGGTTAGGGTTATGGCTAGGGCTAGGGTTAGGGCTAGGGCTAGGGTTAGGGTTAGGGTTATGGCTAGGGCTAGGGCTAGGGCTAGGGCTAGGGTTAGGGCTAGGGCTAGGGCTAGGGCTAGGGCTAGGGTTAGGGCTAGGGCTAGGGCTAGGGTTAGGGCTAGGGTTAGGGTTAGGGTTAGGGTTAGGGTTAGGGTTAGGGTTATGGCTAGGGCTAGGGCTAGGGCTAGGGCTAGGGCTAGGGCTAGGGCTAGGGCTAGGGCTAGGGCTAGGGCTAGGGCTAGGGCTAGGGTTAGGGCTAGGGCTAGGGCTAGGGCTAGGGTTAGGGTTAGGGTTAGGGTTAGGGTTATGGCTAGGGCTAGGGCTAGGGTTAGGGTTAGGGTTAGGGTTAGGGCTAGGGCTAGGGTTAGGGCTAGGGCTAGGGCTAGGGCTAGGGCTAGGGTTAGGGCTAGGGCTAGGGCTAGGGCTAGGGCTAGGGCTAGGGCTAGGGCTAGGGCTAGGGCTAGGGCTAGGGCTAGGGCTAGGGCTAGGGCTAGGGTTAGGGTTAGGGTTAGGGTTATGGCTAGGGCTAGGGCTAGGGCTAGGGCTAGGGTTAGGGTCCGTTCCAGCTCAATTCTGACTCTGCATGTTCTTCTAAAAATTCAATGGAGATTCGTCTCCTTGTACCTCGAATTGTTTGGTCCTAAAATGACATTAACCCCACCCCACCCCACCCCACCCCTACCACCCACTCCCCAATGTTTCTGCCTGGATGAAAAAAAAAGACAGCAATCTCATTTGGAATGAGTTCTCGGCTCGACATATTTCTCTTTCAGCTGGTAAAACGTCTATTTTCACCTCTTTTTCTCTTACCGCCGCTCGTTTTCCTTTTTCGTCTTCCCAAAGAACGAATCCTTAGATGAACGAGGCTCAAAAATGGACAATCAGGAGATGAGAGGCTACAAGTACTTCTCAGCTTGGAATCATTTGTTTGGTGACCAAAGTTACAACGGTACTGGGGTGGGGGGGGTAGGGGGGAGTGACTTACGACTGATCCTCCCAGTTATGGCCATTGCAGTATCCCGTTCCCCGGGACACATAATCCAAATTCAGGCGACCAGCATACAGGTGTATTAATCATGGACACTCCATCACTGGAGGTTTTTAAGAAGAGACTGGACAGTCACTTGTCTGAGATGGTATAGGTCCGTGATGGCGAACCTACGGCACGAGTGTCACAGGTGGCACACGGAGCCATATTGGTCGGCACACGAGTGTTTCCCTACCTCAGCTCCAGTGCGCATGGGTGCACCGGCCAACTGATTTTTAGGCCTTCCGGTCCCACTGGAAGTCAGGAAACTGGCTGTTTCTGGCCTCCAGGGGGATGGGGAAAGCTGTTTTTGCCCTCCCCAGGCTCCTAGAAAGCCTCTGGAGCCTGGGGAGCGGGGAAAACGGGCCTACCGGGCCATCACGTGCCAAAAACAGGAGGAATGTGGGGGGTCATGTGTGCGTGGGTGGGGCGCATTGAATTATGGATGTGGGCTCACGCACCCGCAACCCCCCCCCGCTGCCCCCGCTTTTGGCACGTGACGGCAAAAAGGTTAGCCATCATTGGTATAGGTTCTCCTGCTCGGGAGGGGGCTGGACTAGAAGACCTCCAAGGTCCCTTCCAACTTCCTTCCTTCCTTCCTTCCTTCCTCTCTCTTGCTCTTCCTACTTCTTTCTTTCCTTCTTTCCTTCCCTTTTTTCCTCCCTCCCTCCCTCTCTCTCTTGCCCTCCCTACTTCTTTTTCTTCCTTCCTTCCTTCCTCTCTCTTGCCCTTCCTACTTCTTTCTTTCTTTCTTTCCTCCCTCCCTCCCTCTTTCTTCCTTCCTTTGTCTCTCTTGCCCTTCCTACTTCTTTCTTTCTTTCTTTCCTTCCTCCCTCCCTCTCTTTTCTTTCTTCCTTCCTTCCTCTTTCTTGCCCTCCCTACTTCTTTTCCTTCCTTCCATCCTTCCTCTCTCTTGCCCTTCCTACTTCTCTTTCCTTCCTTCCTTCTTTCTTCCCTCCCTCCCTCTTTCTTTCTTTCTTCCTTCCTTCCCTCCCTCCCTTCTCTCATCCTTCCATTCTCTCTCTTGCCCTCCCTAATTCTTTTTCTTCCTTCCTTCCTTCTTTCCTTCCTTCCTCTCTCTTGCCCTTCCTACTTCTTTCTTTCATTCTTTCCTCTGTCCCTCCCTTCCTCTTTCTTTCTTCCTTCCTCTCTCTTGCCCTTCCTACTTCTTTCCTTCTTTCCTTCTTTCCTATCCCTTCCTCTTCCTTCCTTCCCTTCCTTCCTCTCTCTAGCCCTTCCTACTTCTTTCCTTCTTTCCTCCCTCCGTCCCTCTTTCTTCCTTCCTTCCTCCCTCTTGCCCTTCCTACTTCTTTCTTTCCTTCTTTCCTCTTTCCTTTCCTTCTTTCCTTCCTTCCATCCTTCCTTTCTCTCTCTTGCCCTTCCTACTTCTTTCCTTCTTTCCTCTGTCCCTTCCTCTTCCTTCCTTCCTTTCTTCTTTCCTTCCTTCCTCTCTCTAGCCCTTCCTACTTCTTTCCTTCTTTCCTTCTTTCCTCTGTCCCTTCCTCTTCCTTCCTTCCTTTCTTCTTTCCTTCCTTCCTCTCTCTAGCCCTTCCTTCTTCTTTCCTTCTTTCCTTCTTTCCTCTGTCCCTTCCTCTTCCTTCCTTCCTTTCTTCTTTCCTTCCTTCCTCTCTCTAGCCCTTCCTACTTCTTTCCTTCTTTCCTTCTTTCCTCCCTCCCTCCCTTTCTTCCTTCCTTCCTTCCTCCCTCTTGCCCTTCCTACTTTTCTTTCCTTCTTTCCTCTGTCCCTTCCTCTTCCTTCCTTTCTTCCTTTCTCTCTCTTGCCCTTCCTACTTTCTTTCCTTCTTTCCTTTCCTTCTTTCCTCCCTCCCTCCCTCTCTCTCTCTTGCCCTTCCTATTTCTTTTTCTTCCTTCCTTCCTTCCTTCCTTCCTTCCTTCCTCTTGCCCTTCCTACCTCTCTTTGCTTCTTTCCTTCTTTCCTCCCTCTCTCCCTTCCTCTTCCTTCCTTCCTTCCTCTCTCTTGCCCTTCCTACTTCCTTCCTTCTTTCCTCTGTCCCTTCCTCTTCCTTCCTCTCTCTTGCCCTTACTTCTTTCCTTCCTTCCTTCTTTCCTCCCTCCCTCCCTCTTCCTACCTTCCTTCCTCTCTCTCTCTTGCCCTCCCTACTTCTTTTCCTTCCTTCCTTCCTTCCTTCCTTCCTTCCTTCCTTCCTTCCTTCCTTCCTTCCTTCCTTCCTTCCCCTCTTACCCTTCCTACTTCTTTCTTTCCTTCTTTCCTCCCTCTCCCTCTTTCTTTCTTCCTTCCTTCCTCTCTCTCTCTTGCCCTCCCTACTTCGTTTTCTTCCTTCTTTCCTCTGTCCCTTCCTCCCTCCCTCCCTCCCTCCCTCCTTCCTTCCTGTCTGAAATGGTATAGGTTCTCCTGCTTGAGCAGGGGTTGGACTAGATGACCTCCCAAGGTCCCTTCCAGCTCTACTCTAGTCTATTCTATTTATGAGGGTTGCAGCTGCCGTCCGACAAGAGAAGTCAGGGACGGGAGGGGGAAATCCGGCTTCACTCCGGCCATGCGATTCCCTTAACCACCGCACTCCTTGGCTTAACGATCCCAAAAAAAGAGGTTACAAAAACAAGACCGTCCCATTTAACAACCGTCTTGCTTAGCAACGGAAATCCTGGTTCCAACCGCCACCGTCAGTCTGGGTTTACCCGTAGTCTTAATCCACTCAGCCTAAAGCACCCCCTTCAAGGCGATTGAAACCCCTTGCAATATTGACAGTGTTGTGGCCCCATCCTCTGAGCCTATCGCATTGGAGGAAGGAAGCTCTGAGCATGAGGAAGAGGAGCCAGCCAGATCTCCCAGCCCCCCCCCTCTGGCACCGTCTCAGGTGCCAGCTGAAAGAGAGCAAAGTAGTGGGGAAACAGGTGTCTCAGATGAGAGTGAGGGAAAGATGTCATTCCTGGACGCACGTCAAAGAAGGCGAGATAAGCACTTACAGCAGCTGAGGAGACGTACGAGGGAATAGACCTGAGTCACTGGACTTGAGTCACAGGACCAATGAGTCACTGGACCACACCCAGAGACTATATAAGACAGGGTGGTGGTGAATGATCTCTGTGACGAACAAAAACTCAATCTGGTAGTCATTGGAGCTAAAAGAACGGATTTTGGCGAAGCTACGTATGTGATTTTCTTTCTGTGAACTATTAAAGCACTTGGCAGACGGTGTGCATATCGCTGCCAAGTTAGCGATAAGAACTGTGGTGTGTGCCAAGTGCTTCTTTAACCCTCGACTGGCTGTGTTTTTGTGGGTATCTGTAGAGGGGGACAGATCAGACAGTGGATTTGAGTTTTATCCCTTTTCGGGATGGAGGAAGTTTTGGCAGAGGACATGAAAAAAAGAATTTTGAAAAATCCCACGGAAAGCAAAATATCGCCCTCAAGTACAAACAAAGAAACTGCAGGCGATTCTTGATCAGCACCAAAATTAACGTGGCTATGTGAGAAATTCGCGAAGTGACTTTTGTCCCACTTTACGACTTCCCTTGCCGTGCGTTGTTAAGCAAATCACTGCAGGGTGTTCCGTTAGCCACACGGTTTGTTAAGTGAATCCGTCTTCCCCGTGGATTTCGCTTGTCAGAAGGTTGCAAAACGGGATGACGTAACCCCGGGACGCTGCCACCGTCATAAATGTGAGACAGTAGCCAAGGATCCGAATGCAAGTCGCGTGAGCGTGGGAGGGAAACCTGCAACGGTCCTGAGTGCGAAAGATGTTCGTAAGCCACTTTTCTTTCAATGCCGCTGGGACTTCAAATGGTCACTAAACGAACTGTCGTAAATCAAGGATTGCCGGTACGGCAGGGTGGTGGGGATCTTACAGCGATCAAACAGCCTCAAAACGACATTGGGGGCAGTGGGGCGGGGGGGGAGGGTATTTTGGAGGGGAGCAGTGGGTGGGGGGGCTTTAATAAGAGGGGGTCTCCTCTTTGCAAAAATATCCTTGGGGGGAAAAAAATCCGCAAAGGATATTTTTGAGGGGTTCGGTCTGCAGATGTTGCTGAGACAGAAGGAGCAGGAAAAGTTTCTGAAAGTTTTCCATTCCTCCTCCCCCCTCCCTTAACTTTTAGGATTTCTTCTCTAGGAAGTCAACTGTTTTCCACACCGTCTCCGTGTCCATGTTCCTCACTCAATCAGGACGGTGTGTGATGGTTCCAGATCCCAAATCTTGCCATTGAGCTTTCTCTCTCTCTCTCTCCGTTTCTCTCTCTCTCTCTCTCTCTGTTTTTCTCTTTCTTTTTTTCTCTCTCTGTTTCTCTCTCTGTTTCTCTTTCTCATTGTTTCTCTCTCTTTCTCTCTTTTTCTTTCTCTCTCTCTTTCTCTTTGTTTCTCTCTATCTCTCTGTTTCTGTTTCTCTCTCTCTTTTTCTTTCTCTCTCTCTCTTTGTTTCTCTCTATCTCTGTTTCTCTTTCTCTCGCCGTTTTCTCTCTGTGTGTGTTTCGCTGTTTCTCTCTTTTTCTCTCTGTGTGTTTCTCTTTCTCTCTGTTTTTCTCTCTTTTTCTTTCTTTCTTTTTCTTTCTCTCTTTCTTTCTCTCTCTGTTTCTATGTTTCTCTCTATCTCTGTTTCTCTTTCTGTTTCTCTTTTTTCTTTCTGTTTTTCTCTCCATTTTCTCCCTGTATGTGTTTCTCTCTGTTTCTCTCTCTGTTTCTCTCTCTGTTTCTGTGTGTGTGTGTTTCTCTCTTTCTCTGTTTTTCTCTCTTTCTCTTTGTCTCTTTCTCTCTCTCTTTCTCTGTCTCTCTGTTTTTCTCTTTCTCTGTTTCTCTCTGTTTCTCTCTTTTTCTCTCTTTTTCTCTTTCTCTCTGTTTTTTTCCCCCTCTTTTCTGTTTCTCTCTCTCTCTTTCTCTCTCATTGGCCAGGTTCCTAGAAGAATGCCTGCAACCGCCCAATCGGCTGCGGAGAAGGAGAAGTCACGGAACTTCTGGGGAAGTGATGCTTCTATTTTTTTGGGGGGGGGGAGTGTTAAAACTTTGCGGCCTTGTCAAACTGGACGAGACGGGTCCATCCCGGGAGGTTTGAGTTGTTGCAAAGGAGGGAGGGGGCAGAAGAAGAGCCCCCCCCAAGGAGCTTTGCAAAAGAAGGGACCCTCCCCTGCTGCAAAAGGGACCCCCGAATGCCAAAAGGATGGGGGGGGGAAATGTGTTGGGTTCCATTTTGTTCTTTCATGCAGAAGAAGTTTGGAGGAGACAGGCGATGGAGAGGCAAGGTCTTAGCTAGAAGAGTGGGGTGGGGGGGACAGGATCTCTAGCAGGGAGGTCTCTGGAGGTGGCCAGCAAACGGAGAAGCTCCATTTCCCCTCCTTGCCGTTTTGGAAGCAATACCGGCGGAGGGGTCCCTGAGGCTTCCTCCCCACCAGCCAAAGAACATGGACTCGTTGCTAGGCAACTAGGGTCTTGCAAGAAGGTGCCACATCTGCCTGGAGGGCGTCTCTGCCCCTCTGCTGCCCCCCCAGCCGCCCTCGTTCCTGCAGACCCACCCACCCCGTTCTCCCACCCGAAGAGCGTGGGTGGGGCCCCAACCTCGATGGCTCTCCCCAACGCCCTAAAATTTGTGATGGGACAGAGGAATTGTCGTCTTTGGGAACTTTGGACCCACACGTGCAAGACGTTGATTGGCCTGCGAGGTGGAGAATGGAAGGGCTGGAGCTTGCCTCGCCCAGAGAGGGAGGGAGGATGGCCCCGGGGCCTCTGAGAGCATGCAGAGTGCTGCGGGGTGGCCTGCCTGCCTGCATCCCAAGAGGAAGGACCCCGGGGGGGGGCTCATCCCTCTCTTAGGCCTCTTCTTCCCTGTATCCCAGGTGAAAGCAGGAGCGAAGAAGCAAGAGAGGAGAGAGAGAGAGAAACAGAGAGAAAACCAGAGAGAGAGAAGCAGAATGAAAAAGAGAGTGAAACAGAAACAGAGAGAGAGTGAAAGAGAGAGAGAAACAGAGAGAGAGAAACAGAGAGAGAAACAGAGAGAAACAAAGAGAGAGAGAGAGAGAGAGAGAGAAACAGAGAGAGAAAGAGAAAAAAGAGAGAAACAGAGAAACAGAGAGTGAAAGAGTGAGAGTGTGAGAGAGAGAAACAGAGAGAAACAGAGAGAGTGAAAGAGAAAGAAACAGAGAGTGAGAGAGAGAAAGAAACAGAGAGAAACAGAGAAACAAAGTGTGTGTGTGAGAGAAAGATAGAGAAACAGAGAGAAAAAAGAAACAGAGTGAGAGTGAAAGAGAGGGTGAAAGAGTGAGAGAGAGAAACAGAGAGAAACAGAGTGAGAGTGAAAGAGAGAGAGAAACCGAGAGTGAAAGAGAGAGAAAGAAAGAGAGAGAAACAGAGAGAAACAAAGAGAGTGTGTGTGTGAGAGAGAAACAGAGAGAAAAAAGAGAGAAACAGAGAGTGAGTGGAAGAGTGAGAGTGAAAGAGAGAGAGTGAAAGAGTGAGAGAGAAACAGAGTGAGAGTGAAAGAGAGAGAAAGAAACAGAGAGAGAAACAAAGAGGGAGAAACAGAGAGAAAAAAGAGAGAAACAGAGAGAAACAGAGAGTGAGAGAGAGAGAGAGAGTGAAAGAGAGAGAGTGAAAGAGTGAAAGAGTGAGAGAGAGAGAAACAGAGAGAAACAGAGAGAGTGAGAGTGAAAGAGACGGGGGGGGGGGGGGAGAAGGAGAGGGAGTGTTTCCGGCTGCATCAGAGGTAATTATCAGCCAATTGCCAGATGTTCCGAGACGGTGCCAATGTGATGAGAAATAAATCTTCAGTGGAAAGTTCAAGGCCTCAGCTGGGTGGCTTTGCAGGCTTCAGCTGCTCAGCCGAGAGCAGGAATGGCTCCCGAGTCGAGTGGCCACTTCCTTGAGCCAGGCTAAAAACAGGGCCGGCTATTTTAAAACAGCTGGAGTCTTCTTCTCTGTGTGTGAGGTGGGGGCGGAGGGGGGGAGAGAGGAGGGCACATCCTTGCCAAGTTTGGCTATTCTGCACCCCCCTCCCCTCGAATTGGGGCATGTGGAAGAGCCTCTGCTGTCACGGGAAATGAAGGCTGGGAAGAGGGGGGGGGGTCTTGCCATGAGCACCCCCCCTTTTAGTTCCCCCTGGAGGGGGCCAGCTGGAGACATGGGGGCCGCAGAGGGACACTGCAGTCAACCCAGAATTCTTCTGCATCTGGGTCTTCAAGTTTTGCATAGAATGGAATGAGCTGGGAGGAACCTCCGAGGTCTTCTAGTCCGGCCGGAGAACCTATACCGGCTAGGTGGCTCAGTGGCTAAGACGCTGAGCTTGTCAATCAGAAAGGTCGGTAGTTCGGTTCCCTAGTATAGGTTTCCTGCGTGAGCAGGGGGTTGGACTAAATGACCTCCAAGGTCCTCTTCCGACTCTGTTACTCGTTACTATATTTCAGATAAGGGACTGTCTAGTCTCTTCTTAAAAACAACCCAGGGATGGAACGGCCACCATTTCTAGTGGCAAACTGTTCCACTGGTTCATTGCCCTCGCTGTTAGGTAGTTTCTCCTGAATTCCAGGTTGCAGACAAGATCTTTGGGGGCTCCACGCCCAGGACCACCAAGGAGAAGAGATCCTTCAGGTGCCATTCGTGGTCGGAGAAGATCTGACGTCTTCTTCTGGCTCCCGTTGAGCTGGTTCAACCTCACCTTAGCTCTGTTTAGGTGGACAAGAAGAAGACAGAAGGCCAATATCGGCTGCTGGTGGACTGTATGGGCCTTCATATTGTTCTCTGAAGGGGGGGGACCATAGGGGGAAGGCCCACAGAGTCTACAAAGGGTCAGGGAGGATTAGCCAACATTGCTGAGCGGGTTCTCTTTGAAAGCCAAGGAACCTTAAGATGGACCTGTGGGGGCACCAATCCTGTGGAGCAACTCCCAGCTAAACAACAGAACAGATTGACAGAGTGGAAAGGGACCCTGTAGGTCATCTAGACCAACCCCCTGCCAAGCAGGAGAGCCTACACCATTTCTGACAGATGGCTCTTCTTGAAAGCCTCCAGGGATGAAGCTCCCACCACCTCTGAAGGCAAGCTAAGATTGCTCTCACTGACAGGAAATGTCTCCTTATTTCCAGGTTGAATCTCTCCTTGTTCAGTTTCCATCCATTGTTCCTTCTCTGGCCTTCTGGTGCTTTGGAAAATAGCTTGACCCCCTTCCTCCTCTCTGTGGGAGCCCCTCAAATATTGCAAAATCGCTATCGTGTCTCCCCTGGTCCTTCTCTTCTCTAGATAGCCATGCCCAGTTCCTGCAACCGTTCATTGTATGTTTTAGCCTCCAGTCCCCTCATCATCCTGGTTGCCCTTCTCCAAATATCCAAGCTCATCCATGGCCAGCAGGTTTTCCTCCTAATCCAAGTGTTGGCTTAACCTTCAGCCTCCCAATCTTTCTTTGGGGCCAACACTGCCTTCCCTGAGTGACACCCACATCTCGCTTCTTTCTAGAAGAGCAAGGGTTTTCCACATACTATGCACAGACTCTAAGGTGCATGGGATTTTTGTGGGGAGAACTTATGGGTGGGAATGGAGGAGGAGGAGGAGGAGGACTCTCTGGGAAAGTCTCCAGGCCTTCCTAGCAAGCCATGAGGCTGGAGCAGGAGGCCAGGAACGGACTTGCGCGTGGATCCTGGCAAGACGTGCTGAGTTCAGCCTTGATATTTCATGAAGACCAAGAGGGAGGGAGATAAGGCCAACTATCTCCATCCTCTCTTGGTTATCTGCAGCAGGGTTCAGCCTCTCGCCTCCGCCACGTTCCTGGAACGTGGCTGGAGCAGGTGTGGCCCACCCCACAGGATGCAAGAGCTCCTTCCTCCGATGCTTGCCAAGGTTCGAGTCCCTGACTCTGGTGATAATTCCTGGGCCGAGCAACCGAGCCAGATGACCCAGCCTTGGGCTTCTTCGCAACACGCTTGGCCTGGCCTGCGGTCAGTGGTCTCTCCAGCCCAGTCCAGCCCATCGCAATGCAACACACTTCTCCTTGGCAACGGCTAGCAGCGCAAAGCCAGCTGGAGGTCAGAGTGACAAGCTCGTGTTGCCTCTGGAGACGCTGCCTGCCAAGGTTTGAAGCGATAGCTCGGACCTCATCCCTGGAGCGAACGCCGACACTGATGCTAAGCATGCAACGAATGTAGCCTTGGGACAACGTCCCATAGCCAGATGTGCCTCCTGGCCAGGTTGCATGTTCCCCACTGCCTCAATTCGAAAGCCTTGTCTGCAAACGAGGGACGGGAAGGGGGCACCTGGTGGTCAGCCAGGTTTATTCCACCCTGCTGTGAAGAAGGGATGGGGTGGGGAGAAGGCTGGTCCGGCCCTCTGTCCGATTTGGCCTTCTGCACAAATGGGCATTTGGCTCTCAAAAGGGACTCCAGGGACCTGAACTCCCAGAATTCCTGGGAGTTGAGGTCCACAAAGTTGCCAAGGGTAGAGACTCCTGCTCCAGGTAACTCTTTCATTGCATTGTTGAGTACTTACCTGCGAAGTGAACTGGACTCAGGAGTCTCCTCCAACCTCAAAGTTCAAAGGTGTCAGAATAACAGAGCTGGAAGGGACCTTGGAGGTCTTCTAGTCCAACCCCCTGCTTAGGCAGGAAACCTAAACCATTTCAGACAAAGGGTTAATCAACCTTTTCTTAAAAACTTCCAGTGTTGGAGCATTCACAACTTCTGGTGGCCAGTTGTTCCACTGATTAATTATTCTGACTGTCAGGAAATTTCTCCTGAGTTCTAAGTTGCTTCTCTCCTTGATGAGTTTCCACCCGTTGCTTCTTGTCCTGCCCTCAGGGGCTTTGGAAAATAGCTTGACTCCTTTTTCTTTGGGGCAGCCCCTGAGATATTCGGAGACTGCTATCATGTCTCCCCTAGTCCTTCTCTTCATGAAACGAGCCATGCCCAGTTCCTGCAACCGTTCTTCCTATGTTTTAGCCTCCAGTCCCCTAATCCTCTTCGTTGCTCTTCTCTGCACTCTTTCTAGAGTCTCCACATCTTTTTTACATCGTGGCGACCAAAACTGGATGCAGGATTCCAAGTGGCATTATAAAATGGTATCAACACTTCAATAGTTGTTCAACACAACTGTTGTTCAACGCAACTGGAGAACAGGAGGGGCGACACCAGTGGTGAAAACCAAATTTTTTTACTACTAGTTCTGTGGGCGTGGCTTGGTGGGCATGGCAGGGGAAGGATACTGCAAAATCCCCATTCCCTCCCCACTCCAGGGTAAGGATACTGCAAAATCCCCATTCCCTCCCCACTCTGGGGGAATAATTCTGCAAAATCCCCATTCCCTCCCTACTCCAGGGGAAAGGATTCTGCAAAATCCCCATTCCCTCCCTACTCCAGGGGGAAGGATACTGCAAAATCCCCATTCCCTCCCTACTCCAGGGGGAAGGATACTGCAAAATCCCCATTCCCTCCACACTCCAGGGGGAAGGATGCTGCAAAATCCCCATTCCCTCCCTACTCCTGGGGGAAGGATACTGCAAAATCCCCATTCCCTCCCCACTCTGGGGGAAGGATACTGCAAAAATCCCCATTCCCTCTCCACTCCGGGGGAAGGATACTGCAAAATCCCCATTCCCTCCTCACTCCAGGGAAAAGGATACTGCAAAATCCCCATTCCCTCCCTACCCCAGGAGGAAGGATACTGCAAAATCCCCATTCCCTCCCCATTCTAGGAGGAAGGATATTGCAAAATCCCCATTCCCTCCACACTCCAGGGGGAAGGATGCTGCAAAATCCCCATTCCCTCCCTACTCCTGGGGGAAGGATACTGCAAAATCCCCATTCCCTCCCCACTCCAGGGAAAAGGATACTGCAAAATCCCCATTCCCTCCCCACTCCAGGGGAAGGATACTGCAAAATCCCCATTCCCTCCCTACTCCTGGGGGAAGGATACTGCAAAATCCCCATTCCCTCCCCACTCCAGGGGGGAAAGATATTGCAAAATCTCCATTCCTACCCCATTCTGGGGCCAGCCAGAGGTGGTATCTGCCGGTTCTCCGAACTACTGAAAATTTCCACTACCGGTTCTCCAGAACCTGTCAGAACCTGCTGGATTTCACCCCTTGGGGGACCCCCAGCCACCCCCTTGGGCTTAAAATAAATCATGGGAGTCCTGACATACGGCCTG
The DNA here is from genome assembly GCA_038048745.1 of Coluber constrictor foxii. Taxonomy (NCBI): domain Eukaryota; kingdom Metazoa; phylum Chordata; class Lepidosauria; order Squamata; family Colubridae; genus Coluber; species Coluber constrictor. The sequence continues at coordinate 2,862,654 of CM075968.1, forward strand.
GCCAGCTTAAGAAGAACCCCACCACCATCTGGGCTGCTTCTCCTGCTCTGAAGGTCGCTCCAGCCTGTGACAAAACAGCCTGACAAGCCGAGTCCTTGAGGCCCATAATGGATGTCCCAGGCAATACTGACATTTGTGATCCACCAAAAGATCAGGTTAACGAGAATGACGCTGTCGGGTGTGATGTTTGCCCTCTGAATGGCGATGGCAGGCCGGAGGGTGGCCTTCAGAAGTGAGTAATGGCACCCTGCCCGAAAAAGACGAGAAGATCTGTCCAGCGGTTGAAGGGGCAGATTGGGACAAGCTCTGGCAGTGTGGAAATCAGGAAGCAACTAAGAGCTTTCGTCTGCTGGACACGGTTTGCTTATTAGGGAAATCCAAAGGTGAAAAATAAGAAAGGTTCTACATCTAGACAAGAAAAACCCAAATGCACAGGTGTAGTATAAGTGGTAGCAATAACACTAGCACTTAGACTTATATACCGCTTCACAGTGCTTTTACAGCCCTCTCTAAGCAGTTTACAGAGTCAGCCTCTGGTCCCCAACAAACTGGGTCCTCCTTTTACCCAACTCGGAAGGACGGAAGGCTGAGTCAACCTTGAGCCGGTGAGTATTGAATTCCTGGCAGTGGGCAGAATCAGTCTTCTATACTGCACTCTAACTACTGGGAAGGAAGGAAGGAAGGAAGGAAGGAAGGAAGGAAGGAAGGAAGGAAGGAAGGAAGGAAGGAAGGAAGGAAGGAAGGAAGGAAGGAAGGAAGGGGTCATAGAATAGTACTTAGACTTATATACCACTTTCCAGTGCTTTCCAGCCCTCTCTAAGCAGTTCACAGAGTCAGCCTCTTGCCCCCAACAATCTGGGTCCTCATTTTACCCCCTCGGAAGGACGGATGGCTGAGTCAACCTTCAGCCACTCAGGATCGAACTCCAGATTGTGGGCAGAGTCAGCCTGCAATCCTGCATTCTAAGCACTGGGAGGGAGGGAGGGAGGGAGGGAGGGAGGGAGGGAGGAAGGAAGGAAGGAAGGAAGGAAGGAAGGAAGGAAGGAAGGAAGATAGCAATAGCTCTTAGACTTATTTACTGGTTCACAGTGCTTTTACAGCTCTCTCTAAGCAGTTTACAAAGTCAACATATTGTCCCCAACAATCTGGGTCCTCATTTTACCCACCTCGGAAGGACAGATGGCTGAGTCAACCTTCAGCCACTCAGGATCGAACTCCAGATTGTGGGCAGAGTCAGCCTGCAATCCTGCATTCTAAGCACTGGGAGGGAGGGAGGGAAGGAAGGAAAGAAGGAAGGAAGGAAGGGAGGGAGGAAGATAGCAATAGCTCTTAGACTTCTTTACCGCTTCACAGTGCTTTTACAGCCCTCTCTAAGCAGTTTGCAGAGTCAGCCTCTCATCCCCAACAATCTGGGTCCTCATTTGACCCGCCTCAGAAGAATGGAAGGCGGATCAAACTGCTGGCAGCAGGCAGAGTTAGCTGGCAATACAGCATTTTAATCACTGTACCACCATGGCTGATAGATAAGAGAGAAAGAGAGAGAGAGAAAGAAAGAGAGAGAGAGAGAGAGAGAAACAGAGGTAGATAGACAGTCAGACATAGCCCTTAGACCTATATACCACTTCACAGTGGTTTACAGCCCTCTCTAAGCAGTTTACAAAGTCAACATATTGTCCCCAACAATCTGGGTCCTCATTTTACCCACCTCGGAAGAATGGAAGGCTGAGTCAACCGTAGCCTGGTGAGATTTGAACTGCCAAATTGCAGGCAGCCGGCAGTCAGCAGAAGGAGCCTGCAGTACTGCACTCTAACCACTGCGCCACCAAGGCTCAATAGTAGGAACTGTGAGAGGGATCTTGGAGTCCTAGTGGACAATCGCTTAACTGTGAGCCAGCCGTGTGCAGCAGCTGCCCAAAAAGCCAACACAGTTCTAGGCTGCATCAACAGAGGGATGGAATCAAGAACATGTGAAGTGTTAATACCACTTTATGATGCCTTGGTAAGGCCACACTTGGAATCCTGCATCCAGTTTTGCTCACCACGATGTAAAAAAGATGTGGAGACTCTAGAAAGAGGGCAGAGAAGAGCCACAAAGAGGATGGAGGCTAAAACATAAGAAGAACGGTTGCAGGAACTGGGTATGGCTAGTTTAATGAAAAGAAGGACCAGGGGAGACATGATAGCTGTGTTCCAATATCTCAGGGGCTGCCCCAAAGAAGAGGGAGTCAAGCTATTCTCCAAAGCACCAGACGGCAAGACAAGAAGCAAGGGGTGGAAACTAATCAAGGAGAGAAGCAACTTAGAACTCAGGAGAAATTTCCTGACATTTAGAACAATTGACCAGTGGAACTCCTTGCCTCCAGAAGTTGTGAATGCTCCAACACTGGAAGTTTTGAAGAAGAGGTTGGATAACCATTTCTCTGAAGCGGTGTAGGGTTTTCTGCCTAAGCAGGGGGTTGGACTAGAAGACCTCCAAGGTCCCTTCCAACTCTTGCTATTCTGAAGCGTGTGCCTCTCATTCAAGAGTTGCCCTCTTCATGGCTGAGCAGGCACACAACACATTGCCACAACGGCTAGGGGAAGTCTAGCCAGCTGTGAGAACCCAATTGTGCTCATCCACTCCGTGATTTTCCCGAGGGAGAATCTAACCCGACGAAGGTCAGAGGTGGGCCAAGTTGCTCACTGCCCCAGCCCTAATGGAAGGTGATTAAAAGGGAGGAAATTGGGATTATATTGAAGATTCGTTGGCGAACCAAGTTGGGGACGAAAAGGCTTGCTGGAAAAGGAAGAGAAGATCTGAAGAACAGGAGAGTATTTCAGGGTTAAGTGGCCACCAGGGAATATGTAGGAAGGCCTTTTTAACGGGGAACAGCATATAAATCTCCACATATTGAGCCGGCTGTCAGCTTGGCCAACAGGGAAGGACATCGGAAGACTTGAAAAAATTTGTAGGAGCAGCTTTTGACATTGTCAAGAACCCTGGACAGAACCTGTTGGACGCTGACATGTGGAGCAGCACATGTGAGACTCCTGCTAAAAAGTGTCCCGTGTGTGACACAATATCGGAGTTTTTCTCCAACTCCCTGGCCTCCATCCTCCGGTTTTCCAAACTCAAATCTAGAGTGGAGACTCTAGAAAGAGTGCAGAGAAGAGCAAGAAAGAGGATGAGGGGACTGGAGGCTAAAACATAGGAAGAACGGTTGCAGGAACTGGGTAGGTCTAGTTTAATGAAAAGAAGGACTAGGGGAGACATGACAGCAGTCTTCTAATATCTCAGGGGCTGCCCCAAAGGAGAGGGAGTCAAGCTATTCTCCAAAGCACCTGAAGGCAGGACAAGAAGCAACAGGTGGAAACCAATCAAGGAGAGAAGCAACTTAGAACTAAGGAGAGGAATTTCCTAACAGTGAGAACAATGAATCAGTGGAACAACTGGCCACCAGAAGTTGTGAATGCTCCAACACTGGAAGTTTTTAAGAAGAGGTTGGATGACCATTTGTCTGAAGTGGTGTAGAGTTTCCTGCCTAAGCGGGGGTTGGACTAGAAGACCTCCAAGGCCCCTTCCAACTCTGTTATTCTCTTCTAAATCCTTCCGAGGAGGCAGCGATCACAAATGTCCATCCACCCCCTCAAAGCCCACCTCCAAACATCTGGCGTGTCCTTTTCTTTGGTTCAGCTCTTCAACCCGGCTGACCCAAAGCTACAGGAGCTCCACCTGGGCAAGGCCAGGCTGCGTCTCCTTTTCTCCTCACCCAGATCACAAGAGACGGTCCTCCATTGGACGGAGAAAAGCACCAGCTTCATCTCTGTAAGGGATTAGTCAACCTCTGGGAGGGAGGAAGGGAGGAAGAGGACTGGCATCTCCATGGAAATAGCTGCAATGGGGGACTTTGTTGTCAGGGGAACCGTCTGCCAGAATTTCAGCTCTGCGGAGAACTCGGATCCAGTTCCTGCACTAGAAGCTGACCCCCGGATCGTTCGAGATATGTGTCCATCTACGTTCTGTGGCCAGCTGAGTTTCTCCCAGAGATCCTATCCCAGAGCTTCCAGCCATGTCAATCCAGCTGGCTGTTGCGGAGATGACTCCAAGACTCATCTCCTTTTTGGAGAGAACGGATCCTTGGCCAGATGCCTTCACTTCCCTCTCTGTCGGCCGTGCACACATGTGGGGCTTCCCCACAAGGACAATAACAGCCCACCCAGCTTAGAAAGGAAGCTCTTTCCAGACAAGCAGATTAACAAGTCAAACGAGGTCAGCTTGATTTATGGGCAAAGGAAATTATGGCCTGGGGAGCGGTTGACCATTACCTGGATCAGATACAGATTAAGAGAGTTGGGAGGGACCTTGTAAAGTCATCTAGTCCAACTGCCCTCCCAAGCAGGAGACCCTACCCCATTTCTGACAGATGGCAGTCCAGTCTCTTCTTGAAAGCTTCTGGTTATGAAGCTCCCACAACTTCTGTTCCATTGGTTGATAGTCCTGTCAGAACATTTCTCCTTATTTCCAGGTTGAATCATTCCTTGATCAGTTTGCATCCGTTATTCCTTGTCTGGCCTTGGGGTGCTTTGGAGAATAGCTCAACCCCCTCCTCTCTTTGGCAGTCCTTCAAATATTGGAAGACTGCAATCATGTCTTCCCTGGTCTTTCTCTTCTCTTCACTAGACCAGCCGTGCCCAGTTCCTGCAACCGTTCATCGTATATTTTAGCCTCCAGTCCCCTCATCATCCTGGTTGCTCTTCTCTGCACTCTTTCTAGGGTCTCCACATCTTCTTTATAGTGTGGTGACCAAAACTGGATGCAGTACTCTTAAGTGTGGTCTTACTAGGGCTTTATAGAGTGGTATTAGCACCTCCTTTCATCTTGATTGTATCCCTCTGTTAATGCAATTTAGGATTGCGTTGGCTTTTTTGGTTGCCGTTGCACACTCTTGACTCATATTTAATTGATTGTCCTCTAAGACTCAGTTACTCTCAGTTACTGCTCTTAAGCCTTGATTTCACCCAGTCTGTATGTGTACTTTCCGGTTGTCCTTTAAGTGTAAGACTTGACTTTTCTCCAGGTTGAATTTCATGTTCACCTCATTAGCTTCATATTAATGTCCCTGCTTAATGTTTCCAGATGTTCAGGACATCTGCCCAGAGAAGGTTTGACTGAGTTTATGTATTTATTCATTTATTTTTTTGAACTTCTATACCGCCCTTCTCCCGAGGGAGTCAGGGCGGTGTACAGCCAACGATAAAAAACATCCATACAAAAGTTACAACAATTTAAAAACTAATTAAATAATATGGCCAATGATTAAACTACTACCAATAGCCTCCTACTGGCCGGTACGCTCTCATAGAGAGGGGCTCCTCCAGGTGCTGTCAGCCAAATAATGTCAACTGGCGGCCCTAGGGGGAGAGCTTTCTCTGTGGGGGCACCTACTATCTGAAATGAGCTCCCCCCGGAGATACGGAGGATCCCGGATCTGCGCCCCTTCCGCCGTGCTCTCAAGTCCTTTTTATTCCACCAGGCGGGCCCGGCCTAATCTTTTCCCTCTTTTCTTTTAATACGCAAATTTTAATCGGTTTTTAAATGATTGGGGTGTTTTAACGTATCTGGGCCAAATGGTTTAATTCGATTGTAGTCTGTTTTTAAATTTTGTATTTGTGTATTCTTACTGTCTGGCTGTTCACCGCCCTGAGTCCTTCGGGAGTAGGACGGTCTATAAATCAAAGAAAGATAAAGAAAGCTAAAGATAAAACCCCCAAAACTAAAAAACTAAAACCCAATTAAAATTTCTCATACCCCCATATCAGTTTGCTGAAATAATAAGGTCTGAAGGTCAGGGATCCTATGTAAATCCGGGGGCAATTCGTTCCAAAGGGCGGGAGCCCCCACAGAAAAGGCTCTCTCCCTGCGGGCCGCCAGTCGATATAATTTGACCAACGGCACCCTGAGGAGGCCCTCTCTGTGGGAGTGTACTGGCCGATGGGAGGCAATCGGTGGCAACAGGCGGTCTTGTAAATAACCAGGTCCTAAGCCATGGAGCGCTTTAAAGGTGGTCACCAACACCTTGAATCGCATCCAGAAGACCACTGGGAGCCAGTACAGCTCGCGCAGGAGAGGTGTTACGTGGGTGCGATGTGTCGCCCCCATAATCACCCGCGTGACTGCATTCTGGACCAGTTGGAGCCTCCGAGTGCTCTTCAAGGGGAGTTGGAAGAGAGAAACGCAGAAGGGTGTTTGCTGACCTTTCCAAACTTGGGTTTGGAGATTGGAGAAGTGGAAGCCACTATGGGAAGCTGGCTAACATTTGCTTGCTCAGGTGTGACAGCGATCATCTCTGCTCAGCATCCACATTCCCTGACGGGCATTCATCCTGATGGCTGCTTAGAGGTACTCCTCGACTTATAACCATTCATTTAGTGAATGGCCAAAGTCACAACGCGGAAAAAGCAACTTATGACCCGTCCTCACCCTTAACAAACCGTCGTGGCATCCTCGTAGCCATAGGATCAAAATTCAGATGCTCCTATATTTTTTTCCCAGACACCCAGTTGGTTCCTAGCTATGAAAAAAATATAGGATACAATATTAACTTTAATGAGTGGGAAGAAGCCTGGAACAGGAATTACTATATAACAAAAGCGGTATCCTATAGAGAAAATCAGTACAAGATGTTCCACAGATGGCACCTAGCACCAGCCAGAATAGCTAAAATGATTCCCAATGCCTCACCAACCTGTTGGAAATGTGGTAAGGAGGTTGGTACTTTTTTCCACATGTGGTGGTCCTGTCAGATAACCAAAAAGTTTTGGCTTAAAATTCGGTCCTGGCTGAAGGAAATAATAGGAGAGGATTTGGAATTAGCCCCCGAGATCTTCTTACTAGGTATAACTAGGGAGAGATTGGCAAAAGAAAAGACTCAACTCTCGATCCATATAATCACGGCAGCCAGATTAATTTTTGCAAAGACATGGAAGGATAATGCATCTCCTTCTGAAGAAAGTGTAATCAATAAGATTCTAGAATGTGCGGAAATGTCCAATCTAACAAATGAGCTGAATAATGGTGAAAAATCTAAATATTATGATGTACGGGGTAGATGGTACAATTGGATGCATAACAGGAAAAATATTTGAGAGTCGGAAAAGTGATTTTATTTACTCTTAACTAGAATATTATTGTGATAAACTCTGTAAATTACGGTTAACACTGCACTTCCGATGTGGCATGAAACATCTTGTATTTTGTTTTATTTTCAAAAATCAATAAAGTATATTTAAAAACAAAAACAAAATTCAGATGCTCAGTCACTGCATTTACGACGGTTAGGTTACCCGGGGGTGGTGTGATCGCTCTCTGTGGCCTCCCCAGACGGCTTCCGGCAAGCAAAATCAATGTGGGGGGGGGGGAGAAACGCTGGTTTTGCTTAACGACTGCCCGATTCGCTTAAGAACCACAAGGATTCATTTAACAATTGTGGCCCCCTCAAAAATAAGCCCACGAAAATGGGCGCAACTTCCTTAACGCCCCACCTTGCTTAGCGAGGGAAATTCAGGTCCTGATCGCGGTCGTAAGTCGAGGACTACAGGTTGTTCTCGACTTACAGCCGCAACTGAGCCCGGAATGGATGTTGCTAAAGTGAGAAAATTAAAAAGTGAGCTATGCCCCATTTTACGACAATTCTCTCTCTCGCCGCTTTTGTTCAGCGAATCACTGGGGTGGTTAAGTTAGGAACACGGTTATTAAGCAAATCTGGGTTTCACATTGACTTTGCGTGACAGGCCGCAAAAGGGGGATCGCGTAACCCCGGGATGCTGCGACCGTCATAAGAACGAGTCCGTTGCCAAGCATTGGTATGTAAATCACGTGGCCGTGGGGGAAAGCTGTAAACGTTGCAAGTTTGAACAACGGGACTATCACCTTTTCTCAGTGCCATTGTAACGTTGAACGGTCGTTAAATGAGCCGTCGTAAGTCGAGGACTCCCTCTTTTTTTTAAAAAAATTGATTTATATGCCACCCTTCTCCGGAGACTCAGGGCGACTTACAATGCGTTAAGCAATAGCCTTCATACTTTTATATATTTATACAAAGTCAGTTTATTGCCCCCACAAACTGGGTCCTCAATTTACCCACCTTAGAAAGGATGGAAGGCTGAGTCAACTTTGAGCCTGGGGAGATTCGAACTTACAGTAATTGCAGGCAGCTGAATGCTCTTCTTTTTCTTTCTTTCTTTCTTTTTCTTTCTTCTTTCCTTCCTTCCTTCCTTCCTCTTTCTTTCTTTCCTTCTTTCTTTCCTTCTTTCTTTCTTTTTTTAAATTTGATTTATATGCCGCCCTTCTCCGGAGACTCAGGGCAGCTTACAATGCGTTACGCAATAGCCTTTATACTTTTGTATATTTATACAGTCAGCTTATTGCCCCCACAAACTGGGTCCTCAACTGACCTACCTTAGAAAGGATGGAAGGCTGAGTCGACCTTGAGCCTGGGGAGATTCGAACATGGAGTAACTGCAGACAGCTGGTGTTAATCACAATGCATTAGTCTGCTGAGCCACCAGGCCTCTTGTCGTTCACGCCGGTGTCTGCCGTCTTTAACTGATTCCAGTTCTTTCCTTTGTGGTTCGTTGAGCCCTACACAGAGCCTGTTCCCCCACACAATTAACAGAGTCGGAAGGACCTTGCAGGTCAAGTGATGGCTAATTTTTTTTTTGGTCATGTGCCAAAAGGGCGCGTGCGCATGACAGCATGTGTGCGTGCCCCCCCATAATGTAATGCGCATGTGACACCCATGTGCCCTGCACATGCGCATGTGACCTCCCCGTGCTGCCCCATCCCCAGGCATGCACACGCCATCCCCCCCCCGGGACTCCATTTTGGGCCTAGTAGGCCTCCCTGCGCTTATGCATAATGCAATGTGCACGCAACCACCCCGCGCAACTCCTCCTTCGCGTCTCCTGCATGCGCCCCCCACTTGCGGGACAGAGACCCAAAAATCAGCTGGCTGGTGGGAGGCGTGCACGCACGGGCATTGGAGCAGAGGTGGGGCGACAGCTTGCATACCCGCAGAGGGCTCTGTGTGCCATGCGTGTCGTAAGTTCACCATCACGGTTGTAGGTCATCTAATCCAACCCTCTGTCCAAGCTGGAGACCCTACACCATTTCTAACAGATGGCAGTCCAGTCTCTTCTTGAAAGCCTCCAGGGATGAAGCTCCCACAACTTCTGAAGGCAACTTCTGTTCCATGGGTTGATTATTCTCACGGTCAGGAAATGTCTCCCTGTTTCCAGGTTGAATCTCTCCTTGATCAGTTTCCATCCATTATTCCTTGTCTGGCCTTCGGATGCTTTGGAAAATAGCTAGGTCCCCTTCCTCCTCTCTGGGGCAGCCCCTCAAATATTGGAAGACTGCTATCCTGTCTCCCCTGGTGTTGTGGCCCGTCAGTGGCCTGTGCCGCTAGTAGCTCATTCCAATAACGAGGAGGCTGGTGTGGTGCTGCGCCAGCAGCCTGTGCAGCTGGCGCTCGAGTCAGAGAATGAGGAAGCTGGAGAAGAGGTGGTGCCAGAGGCGGGGATTCAGCCAGGGCCTTCAGAACCTCCAGAAGCTCCCATAAGTGAAGGGAAAGAAGAGGAGTTCTCTTCTCGATGCACGGGCGTGCAGAGCTGCCAAAAGGCAGGAGTGGCTCCTCAGGAGGAGGTCTCCTCGAGAGTAAGGCTTGGGGCTAATTGGCCAGTCCCTTAGCCTATTTAAGGAAGAACGCTGACTGAAGCAATTTGCAGGGAACAACTTCATTCACATACCTTGTCTTGTCTTGCTTATCTTATCAGCATTTGCTTCCTGCAAATTGCTTCTGGGCATTCTGCCAACCATAGTAAGTTTTCAGTTATTATTCTTTGAATTCTTGGCAGCTGTTAATGCAGTTAATTAACAGCCGTTGTTGTAAAGGACTGGTTTATTTATTAAACTAAGGTTTGAACGGACTTCGTGTGTGCTGCGTTCTTTGAGGTCCGTAGCTGGGGCAGAACACCTGGTCCTTCTCGTCACTAGACTAGCCAGGCCCAGTTCCTGCAATCGTTCATCGTATCTTTTAACCTCCAGTCCCCTCATCATCTTGGCTGCTCTTCTCTGCACTCTTTCTAGAGTCTCAACCACTTTTTTTTATCGTGTGCAATTGCCCCACTGCACCCGGTGTCCGTCGTGAGGCGCCATCCCAATCCCTCGACCCCTTTCCGAAACGCAAAGATGGAGTTCGCCCAAGACCAAAATCCCATCCTTTAGCAGACGGCGACAAACAGGAAAGCAGGTTTGAGAGACGAGCAGTGCAGAACTGTTCACATTTATTAAGTTTCAAATATCTAACACTCACTAAACATACGCTGAAAACTTATCGGTCATGTTTCCAAAGGTAGTCAAGTCGAAAGAAGAGCCGGGGGAACCAAGCGGACACAGCCAAAGACCCCCCTGGTTCCCGCTGTTGTTTTGGGGGGGGCACCGCCAGGCTCTGACGGGCAGAGGCACACACTACCCCTGCTTTCGAAAAACCTGGCATCCGTTCCTGCCTGGTTGAATTCCAAGCTCCAAGCAGGCGGAAAACATAACAGCTAAGCACTCACTTAAAGAGTTGCGATGTTGTGGTGACATCCTGCTGCCCTGATTTGTAACAAGGGATTAAGGGGGGAAATCGGCTAAATTGGAAGGGGTGCCATCTCTCCTACTTGGCAAGGGTGGGTGGGCGATAGTGTGTCTTTCCCTCCGGCCCCGGAAAGACCGAAGGGAGTGAAGAGGCCCAAGGAAAACCAGCAGCTGGGTTGGGCAAAGTCCCTGCTTTGTGCAAAAGACGAAAACACACACACGTTGGGAAAAGTTGGACGCCCATCAGCTGACGTTGGGCTGGCAGGCAGGCTGTTCGAGTTCCCGATTGTGCAGCCTTGGCCCATGATGCCCCTTTCCACGCAGAGGCCACTGTCAGTTGTCACAACCGCGGCACCTTGAGTTAGCAGAGTGCTTTGGGGCGTGCATGCAAACCGTCCCGGCACATCAGACCCCCATGGCTACCTGCAGAAAAAAAAATATATAACTACCCCAAAATTGGGAGGAAAGGAAGGGAGAGGGAGAGCGAGTCCTCCTTCCATGGCTATGATGAGTGTGTTTGCAGCCAAATCTTAAGGCAATTGAGAGCCTGGATAGCTCAACAGGCTAAAAGCAGACTAAAGCCTGTTATTAACATCCAGCTGCCTGCAATTACTGTAAGTTCGAATCTCCCCAGGCTCAAGGTTGACTCAGCCTTCCATCCTTTCTAAGGTAGGTCAATTGAGGACCCAGTTTGTGGGGGCAATAAGCTGACTTTGTATAAAATATACAAAAGTATGAAGGCTATTGCTTAACACATTGTAAGCTGCCCTGAGTCTCCGGAGAAGGGCGTCATATAAATCAATTTTTTTTAAAAAAATGTCCTATTTCGCAATTGGGAGGGAATTATTTTGGGGGTAAATAACTGCATTTTAATGGAAAACGGGCACGTCTGAATTATAATTATTCTGTGCTGGAGGGGCAGAGGGATCTTTAGGGCTAAATGAACTTCCTGCCCCTGAAACGTTTGGGACTGCAACTCCCATCAGCCTCAGCCAGCATTGAAAACTGTCATGAGGTTACGAAGTCCGAAAGGGCCACCCTGTTTTTTACGAGCAAACATTTTGAGTAAATGTGGGGGGGGGGGGGATGATGCCCCACCCCTTTGGGCCAGTGTGCCTTGCAGATCAAGACATGGCAAGAAAGGCCTGGATCTGGGATTTCCGGTAGAAAAAAAATGGCCGTTTGATCGTATTTCCAGAAAAAGATTGTCAGGTTTTCTAAGCCTGAAGAAACTTAGGTTAAGTGTTCAGAATCAAAGTTTTTGATCTCTGGAGAGCTGCAGCTTGCAGGAAAACTCTGCAGCTAAGGAGCTGATGGGATGATTGCAAGAAGTGTAACTTCATAGTGAAAAATCAGTTGTTTTTAAGGACAGTTAAATGTGCCTTCTTAAGCACTTAATTCTGTATATTACCTTATTTTAAAAGAGGGTGGGGGTTTTTTTTTTGGCTACATTTAGGGCAGGGATCTCCAACCTGGGCAACTTTAAGACTTGTGGACTTCAACTCCCAGATCCCTGATTTAGGAGACCCTGAAATTGGAAATGGCCAGGAGGGGATAAGAGACCCTGAATCTATTTTTAAAATCTACCTCTGAAACGTTATGGATTTAAGTTTTTTTGTAATTGAAGGAATTTGTTGTTGAGAAGGAAACGCTCCTACCTTCAGTAGAATTCATCAAATTGCATGGGACACTAAGGAAACAAATGATTTTTAAAAAATTTATAAGATATTATAAGTGGATTTTTTTTTAACCTAGATAAAATGCCCTTAGTAGAATTACAAGATAAAGAACAAGAGAACAAATTTTGGATTACCCCTTCAAATCTAAACTGAAGATTTACAATGTGGACATAACTGTCTTCAATAAAATTCCTGTCAGTATTTTGGGGGGGAAAAAGAAAGTTTATGCCTTCCTAATAGATATTTTGAAGAGGAGAAAGATTCCATTTTCCTGGGACAAACTCAAAGGATTAAAAAACAAAGATTCAAATTATCAAGAGCAAAGATTCAAATCACAATCCAGTTCTTTTGACAATTAAAATCAAAGATCCTGAATTATTGATGGAGGTTAAATTAAACTATTCTACAGAAAGAGATGATTATGAAGAGTTGTAAAAAAAGAAACTAAATGAACATTTTGACAATAATTTGGATAAAGGAAGAGACTGTTAGGGGTTCAAGTAAAGTTCTAATGATGGATGACTTTATTCAATACAATCATTTGGAGAAAAGAAGAAATTTCAAGGAAAAGAACCTCAAGAAAAAATGCAAAGGATCCTGGATGAAACTAAAGATAAAGAAATTGAGTTGCAGAAGACATCAGTGGATTCTAAAAATTTAAATCAAATTGCTATGGCAGCAGTAATCCTTGTTTACTATCCAGGAAATAAGAGACAAAATTGAACTACGCAAAACAAAGATATTTTGAATCTGCAAACAAACCAGAAAGATGACTAGCATATAAACTAAGAAAGAGAAAACAATAAAAGAGAAAAATAAAAATAAGGTGATACTTTATTAACGGACGAGTTTTATTTAAAAAACCCTTTTATAATTTTTACTCCTACCTCGACCAAAGACAGAAAGTGGATATGTAAAAATAATAATAATAAAATAGATGATTATCTACAAAAACATTTGACGAAAGCTTTCTCAAGACCATAGGCAACTTATGAATGAACCAGTAAATTACCTTTGAAATATCAGACGCTATTAAATAGTGGAAAACAGGCAAAGGGCCAGGGGCAGATGGCTTCTCAAGTCACAATAAGAGTTGTGAACTTTTATAGCCATTGAAAGATGTAATGAATTCCATACAACATGGATCTCAGATGCTTCCATTATCGCTCTGTAGCCAAAGGAAAGGCAAGATGCTTTCTTTGACGAGAAAATTGTGGACCGGTTTCATTATTAAACGATGACTATAAACTGTTTAATGCCATATTGTCTGAAAGACTCAAGGAAGTGCTTTATCCGTGAAGTCTAACCTAGGTTTTATTGAGAAGAGGCAATTGAGGGACAACATGAGAACGGGCTTGAGTGTTATCGAATACTTAACGATACGGTAATCAGAAACAAGCCATTTTAATATTTTTGGATGCAGAAAAGGCATTTGACAGTTTAAATGGGGTCTTTATATTTAAACTTTTGGAAGTTATGGATTTTTTTGGGGGGGGGGGGGACGGAATTATCCAAGGGGTTGGTTAAGTGGATTTGTACATGGTATCAAGCACATATTATTGAGAAAAAGATGTGTGAAATTAGGAATGGTGTAAGACACAGATGTCCTCACTGCTGTTGATTTCAGCTCTGGAAGTTTTGAAGAGAGAGATAAAGACACAATGAAAAAAATAATGGGTGTGAAAATTAAAAATGAAGCACCGATATTGATGGCAGAGGCTTCACTTAAATACAGAAATTAATGCTTCCCCCCCCTTCCCCATTTCCCTATTTTATTCGCATTATATATTGTGATGATCTCAATAAAATGTTGTGTGTATAAAAAAACCCTGAGCCTTGATTGAGAAGTAGGAGAGATGGACACCGCCCTTTGCCAAATATTTCTTCTGGTTGGCATTTTAAAAAAGGTGGATTTTAAAAAAAAAAAATTCTTTCTTTCTTTCTTACTTTTTCTTTCTTTCTTTCCCTTTCTTTCCCCATATAATCCCTTTGGAGATGCTTCAGCAGGATGTCACACAAAGAGGTAGTTTTGTTATGGAAATCGAGTCAATAAGGTTAACAACTAGAACAAGACAATTTTTTTTTTCATACACAGGAAGGAAAATTAAAACAAAAACAAATTATAATAAGACATCCTATCCCGAAGGCGGCTCAGTTGAGGTTCATGGGTGCCCACGGGAAGGTCGCGATTCGGAAGTCAGCCAGCAGTTTTTTGCCCAGGCTGGGATGGGGTGGGAGGTAGTTGATCTCTAGGCCAGATTTTCTCAACCTTTGGCAACTTTAAGCTGCATGGACTTCAAGTCCCAGAATTCCCCAGCCAGCTGGCTGGGGTATTCTGGGACTTGAAGTCCATGCAGCTTAAAGTTGATAAATACTGCTTTAGGCCCTCTGAAACCGTAGCCAAGAGTCTAGGAAAGAGACCTGGGGAGGGTGGTGTTGGGGGGGCTGGCGGCAATGACAGCAGCAGCGTGGGCTCTGGGTTCTATTTAAATACACATCCCTGAGTTTCAGTGGGCACCACCAGGTGGCCCACCTGGAGAACCCAGAACCCCCCGCCGATGGCCGCCAGCATGCCGAAGGAGCCTCCGGAAAGCATTGTCATCTACAATACCACAAATATTTCTTTAAAAAATAAAAAAGTCCATCTACTTCTCAGTCTACTAGTCCCTTTTTTCCCCTCCCTCCGTCTCTTTGCCTTGATTGCCACCACGAAGCCCGATCTGGGAACCCTCCTGGGTGTCTCTGCAGATTCGGGGCACCGATGGGTTTAAGGAAAGGGGGAGCAGATCGAGAAAGGGAGGGAGAGGCAGGGCATTTGGGGGGTGGCGGGGAAGGAGGAGAGGGCTGCTTTTCTGCTTTTAAAAATAAAACAAGGGTTTTTTTTAAAAAAAAAACAACAGTTCAAGTTTAAGAAACAGCGACGATAAAACGACGACGAAAGAGAAAAGTCGGTTTGAAGGACTTAGAAGCGGAATGTTGAGCCCCGTATCTTGGGACGTTTAAAAAAAAATTCCAAGGGATTTTCTTGGCAACGATTACAGAGGCGGTTGATGGGGCAGGATAAAACTGGGAGGAAAAAAGGGGGGGCAGGGGGATCTCTTTGCTTGTGGGGCAAGCAAAGAAGGGGCAAGAGGCCAGGAGGTCTTCGCTGTTATTTGCTTACATTCTTTACGGTTGAAAACAGGGCCTGAAGTCACCACTATTCTTCACCGTCATTTGCAGACGAGTGGACTTCCAGAATCCTCTCCTCCTGCCAAGCAAGCCCCCCCCCAAGTTAAAAAAACCACCACCCATTATCATGGGTGACAGTTCTCCCCTGCTCTGTGGCAAATACACATGCAGCCCCTTCTGCGAGAAAAGGAAGAGAAAGGGAATCGCAAGGGAAGAAGGGCGTCCTTCAAACTAAAGCCATCTACCGGGAGTGGGAGTGAATGGGAGAAACCGACCTAGAATCGTTCTACATTATCTAAACTACGTACTTACTTTTCACCTAATACCTGAGTTCCTCAACAGCTTACATTCAGTTTTACCCTGTTTGGAAAGCTCTCCTCCGAGCCCTTCCGTGGGCTGGGATGACAGCGGTGTTACCGGCAAGGCCAAACGTTACTTTCTGGCTCCTGGCATCAGCTATTTTTGACCCCCTATTTCCCACTCATGGGGCAGAAGAGAAGGGCGTAACAACGGTGAGTTTGCAACCGTGCGTACCCCTTCTGTGGAGGTCTTCAAGTGGAGACCGGAAAGCCATTTCTGGCCACGGGGAGGTGGATTCAAATTCCCGCCTCGAACCTGAGGTCGGGCTCGGGATTCCGACGCTCGGATTTTCGATCACGAGCGATCCCAAGACCCGCCAGCCAGCCAAAAGGTAACACCTGGTCTGATGGTGTGGACAGCTCTTTGCGGGGGGGAGGGGGAAGAAAAGAGAACCGTAACCAAAAGAAGGAAGGAAAATAAAAATGCGATGAAACAAAAATGAGCTTTTTTTTCCCCGCCGCCCGAGGAAAGTGATCGAGGACAGGCAACCTGTTTGGATCGCTCCACTGCCTGTTGAGGTATTTTCTGGTTTCGAAGGAAGGAGGGGGATTTTCCTGAGAAAAACACAACAACAATGTGGCTGAGGAGACCCACGGAAAGATCCGTCAATCCCAGCCACGGACTTTTACCCGTTCTGCCTTGCTGGCATCTGTCAGCAACCGTCAAGTGAGGGAAGGTGAGCCAAGCTCAGCCGGAAGCACCATCCCAGGGGGAGGTACACCCCCTCCACACACACACACACACAGTCAAATGCAAGAGGCCAAGGAACCTATAACCAGGTTTGGGGTGGGGGGGGGGGAATGCAAGATTTTGGGGTGAAGCCTTCAAATTATTTCTTGGCCCCTTGGTGGGCAAGGAGACCCCTTCGCCCGCAATTCCTGGATTGGTCTCAGCCCAGCCGCTCGCCTAGAGATGGGCCAAGCCTTGATTGAGCCACGTATATGGGGAGAAGGGATGGCGTGGACTAAGCCACGTTTTCAGCTCTGTGCTATTGTGTGAGTATGGGTCCAAGACAGTGGACGGTGGGGCCTGGATCTGAAATAGCTGAGAAAATTCAGGGGACACTCCCCCGACCCCCCAACTTCAGTTGAACCCCTGGAATGCTCAGTCCTCCAGATCATGGTCGTTCCCAAGGTCCTTTTTTCAAGGGGCACCTGGACTTCCTTGATTTTTCCTTGAAGACGTTTCGCTCGTCATCCAGGAAGCTTCTTCGGCTCTGACTGGATGGTGTAAATAAAGCAAATATATCAGCGAATTATAAATTCGGTATAAAATGCGACGGCTTGAGGGCTCCTGGATTGGAGCTGAAAGGCGAAAGGGAAGCAGTATGCTCCCTCCCGTATTGGGGCAGACCAGGTGCTTCGACAGAAAAAAAAACCACTTGCTTCTTGGATGAGAAGCGAAACGCCTTCGAAGGGAAACAAGAAATGAGGAGTCCTTGGCGCTCTCTGAGCTTGCTTACTTTTCTTGCAAAGGTTTCATTGCCTTAACTAAGTAACATTGGTGCTAATCTACTAGTGTACTACAGTACTAGCACTGATGACGTTACTCAGTTGGGTCACAAAACGTCTAGAAGAAAACTACCCAGCTCAGAAACACCCCCCACCTCATTTCAACCCTGAGTTACAAATATTCTCCTTTATTGAAAACAAGAAAAGTCCAGTTGCTGCTTGGAAAAAGCACATTTCGGATAACCCTGGAATGCTAGGATTAACCGCCCCGATATTTGTCTGGCTTTTCTGGGGTGGGGGTGTCAGCAGCGTCCCAAATGGTTGTGTCCGTGAAGATTCTGGGGGATTGTGTGTGTGTGTGTATGTATGTGTGAAGGGAGGTCTGTGCAGGCTTTGAATGGAGGGAAGGGAGGGAGGCAGCTGTTCCCCTCCCTGCCCTGTTGCTTGGCACTTCTCTAGGGGAGTGGGCTCTGGCTGGGGTGAGGTTTTGAGGGGGGGGGACAGGCAACGGCCCACTGGGATGTGCCCTTGAGGTGTGAGCTGCAGAAGTGGCAGGCAGCACCTTTTCCTTGAGGTAGTCTTAGTCATCAGCCCAAACCCCCACCCCACCCCCACCCCGCTCCCTCCCTTCCCCAGTACAAAAAAAAAAAAAGAAGTCTTATACCCCACCCCCACCCCCCAAAAAACACTGTAACTAACATCTTCACATTCTGTAAACTGCGAGGGGATGCCCCGACGGGGAAAAGGGGGGGTGGGAAAAAAAACCGTGCAGGGGTTGAAAAAAAATCATACATTCAACTCTGTCGTGAAATAAATATTAGAGGGAAAAATGAGTCAAAATGAAACGGGGAAAGCAAAAAAAAAAAAAAAAGTCACGCACCCCCCTCCCCCACCTCACTCATACACACAAGCAAAGACGAACGGCCAGACCGAACGAATGAATGAGGTTGCTTTCGTCCCCAAAGGATTCTCGGTGGCAAGGCCGCCCCGTCGGAGGCTGTTGAGATGTCTCCCACCGTCGCGGGGTGTCTAACTCCGTTCTTTGCTCGCTGGTGTATGGGTGGGTGTGTTGGGGGGGGTGTCACGGAGCTCCAGGACGGCTTCATTCCTTGTTCATGGAGGCTCGACAAGAGTGCAGGACGGCCTTAAAGAGGAGGGGCAGCTGCTCCAGAGGGACGTTCACCATTTTTCCTGACAAGGCAAAACAAATAAACAAACAAACAAACAAAATACAACCCACTGTGAATTGTGGCTACCGTGCCTGCACCCTCTGGGAGACCAGCAGCCATAAGCACTTACGAATTATATGTATCGCTTTGCAATGTTTTACGGCCCTCTGCTAAGCGGTTTGCAGAGTCAGCATTTTGGCCCCTGACAATTTGGGTCCTCATTTTGCCGACCGTGGAAGGGACGGCAGGCGGAATCAACCTCGAGCCGGTCAGGATCGAACTCCTGGCAGTGAGCAGAGTTAGCCTGCAATGCTGCACGCTAACCATTGCGTCACCACAGCTGATAAGAGAGATAGATAGTGAGAGAGAGAGAGAGAGACAGACAGACAGACAGACAGACAGACAGACAGACACAGACAAAATGGATAGATATAGATGGTAGGTAAGTAGGTAGGTAGGTAGGTAGGAAGAGACAGACAAATACATGTAGATGGTAGGTAGGTAGATGGATGGATGAGAGAGACAGAGAGGGAGAGACGGACAGACAGAAAGACACAGACAGATAGATAGATATAGATGATAGGTAGATAGGTAGACAGACAGACAGACAGACATATAGATGGTTGGTAGGTAGGTAGGTAGATGGATGGATGAGAGAGAAAGAAAGATAGATATAGATATAGATGGTAGAGAGAGAGAGAGAGAGAGAAACAGACATAGATGGTTGGTTGGTCGGTAGGTAGGTAGATGGGTGAGAGAGACAGAGAGCTCAAGGTTGACAGACAGAAAGAGATAGATAGATAGATACATAGATGATAGATAGATGATAGATAGATAGATAGATGATAGATAGATAGATAGATAGATAGATAGATAGATAGATAGATAGATAGATAGATAGATAGATAGATAGACAGACAGACAGACAGATAGATAGATAGAGCACTTGGAGATACATACCGCTTTACAGTCCACTCTAAGCTGTTTTCAAAGTCAGTGTATTGCCCCCAACAATCTGAGTCCTCACTTTACCAACCTCAGAAGGATGGAAGGCTGAGAGAATCTTGAGCTACACTAAGGATCGAACTGCTGGCAGCCGTCAGTCAGCAGAATTAGCCTGCAGTACTGCTTTCTAACCTTTGCGCCACCATGGCTCTTCAAAGAGAACTTGCCTCCTCTTAGCCTGGAGAATTGGAGAGCAAGTAGAAGGGGCCACAAAGATGCCCTTGCTTGTGGGCTATTGGTCTCCAGAGGTTCTGGATTTGTGGGCTATTGGACTTGTGGGCTTGTGGGCTATTGGTCTCCAGAGGACCTCTGGAGACCAATAGCCCACAAGCCCACAAGGGCCCACAAGGACCTCAGAGGACTTGTGGGCTATTGGTCTCCAGAGGTTCTGGATGAAAACAAGCCCAACGTTCTTGAGATGTTCCAGAGGCTCATCCTAGAAGAGCAACTTCTTTGGGAAGATCTTTGAGGTTTGGGAGCGATATCTGTCAACTCTTCAAGAGGTATGGACCTCAATTCCCAGCATTCCCCAGCCGGATGGGAGTTGAAGTCCACACATCGTAGAGGTGCCAAGGTTAAGAAACACTCTTTGGGAGACTCTCAGCTTCCAGCCCAAGCAGGATCTCCTTATCTGGATGAGTTGCTTACCTGCGATGTACCGGATCTCTGGCAGACACATCATTAGATCTGGAAACCGATTCGGCTGGTGAGGGTATTTGAACTCCATGAAGTCCTGGCAGACGTACCAATATCGCTTGTTCAGCTGCTCCAGCTGGGAGGCGTTGGTCAGGCCCCGAATATCTGGATGGAGGACAGCACATGAAGAGGAGGAGGAAAAAGAGGAGAGGAGGAGGAGGAGAAGAGAGGAGGAGTGGAAAAAGAGGGAGGAAAGGAGGAGAGGAGGAAGAGGAGAGGAGGAGGAAAGGAGGAGGAGAGAAGGAGGAGTGGAAAAAGAGGAGGAGAGGGGGAGATGAGGAGGAAGAAGAGGAAAGGAGAAGAGTGGAAAAAGAGGGGAGGAGGAAAGGAGAAAGAAGAAAGGAGGAGGAGGAAGAAAGGAGTAGGGAAGGAGAAGGAGAGGAGGAAGAGGAGTGAGGAAGAGGAAAGGAGGAGGACAGAAGGAGGAGTGGAAAAAGAGGAGGAGAGGGGGAGGTGAGGAAGAAGAAGAAAGGAGGAGGAAAGGAGGAGGAGAGAAGGAAGATGAGGAGGAAGAAGAGGAAAGGAGAAGAGTGGAAACAGGAGGAGAGGAGGAGGAGAGGAGGAAGAAGAAAGAAGGAGGAAGAGGAAAGGAGCAGGGGAGGAGAAGGAGAGGAGGAAGAGGAGAGGAGGAAGAGGAAAGGAGGAGGAGAAAAGAAGGAGGAGTGGAAAAAGAGGGAGGAAAGGAGGAGGAGGAGAGGAGGAAGAGGAGAGGAGGAGGAGAGGAGGAGGAAAGAAGGAGGAGTGGAAAAAGAGGAGGCGAGGAGGAGGAGAGGAGGAAGAAGAAGAAAGGAGGAGGAGAGGAGGAGGAAAGGAGGAGGAGAGAAGGCGAGGAGGAGGAGGAAGAGGAAAGGAGAAGAGTGGAAAAAGGAGGAGAGGAGGAGGAGAGGAGGAAGAAGAAAGGAGGAGGAGGAGGAAAGGAGTAGAGGAAAAGAAGGAGAGGAGGAAGAGGAAAGAAGAAGGAGAAAAGGAGGAGTGGAAAAAGAGGAGGAAAGGAGGAGGGGAGGAGGAGGAGAGGAGGAAAGGAGGAGGAGGAGGAGAGAAGGAAGAAGAAAGGAGGAGGCGGAAGAGGAAGAGCTTCAATCTATGGATCGAGAAGTTGTGAATGCTCCAACCCTGGAAGTTTCTAAGAAGAGATTGGACAATCCTTTGTCTGAAATGTGATGGCAAATCTATGCCACGCGTGCCGGAAGTGGCACGCAGAGCCACCACTCCGGGCACGTGAGCTGCTGCCTGTTGCTCTTCCGGTTGATCTGATGGTTTCCAGCGCACACATGCGCAACCGCCACCAGGCCTTCCGGTTTGCGGCATGCATGCGCTAGCATTTCGGCACTCGGTGCTGAAAAAGTTCGCCAACAGTGGGATAGGGTTTCCTGCCTGAACAGGGGGTTGGACTAGAAGACCTCCAAGGTCTCTGTGATTCTGTTATAATGCAACCCGCTGTCTTGCCTGTCAGGAGAGAAAGGCGAACCGAAGAATTTCCTTGAAGGTGATCAGCTCTGGACCCTTCAGTCAACGTCCAAACTCTCATGAGCTTCTGGGTCTGTCTCCAAGCAAACAGGCCTCCCGGAAGGGAGACACCAACAGGGAGGGGAGGAGGTGTGCCCTGCCCACCTCCCAAATCTCAAGGCGGGCATTGGGCGCACCCAACCGGTCATCACGACGATGTATTTTGGCCTGCCGCCCAGCCCAACTTGTATTATTATGCCTCAGATTGCGAGGAAGTTGGATTAGCGGTGGGTTTGACATTTTTCTGTGGGCGTGGCTTGGTGGGCGTGGCTTGGTGGGGCATGGGAGGGGAAGGATACTGCAAAATCCCCATCCTCTCATCACTCTTGGGGAAGGATATTGCAAAATCTCCATTCTCTCCCCATTCTTGGGGAAGGATATTGCAAAATCCCCATTCTCTCCCCACTCCAGGGGAAGGATATTGCAAAATCCCCATTCTCTCCCTACTCCAGGGGCAGGATATTGCAAAATCTCCATTCCCTCCCCACTCTTGGGGAAGGATATTGCAAAATTCCCATTCCCTCCCCACTCCCAGAGGAATGATACTGCAAAATCCCCATTCTCTCCCCACTCCAGGGGAAGGATATTGCAAAATCCCCATTCTCTCCCCACTCCAGGGGAAGGATATTGCAAAATCTCCATTCTCTCCCCACTCCAGGAGGGAAGGCTATTGCAAAATCCCCATTTCCTCCCTACTCCAGGGGAAGGATATTGCAAAATCCCCATTCTCTCCACACTCCCGGGGGAAGGATATTGCAGAATCCCCATTTCCTCCCTACTCCAGGGGAAGGATATTGCAAAATCCCCATTCTCTCCACACTCCCGGAGGAAGGATATTGCAAAATCCCCATTCTCTCCACACTCCAGGGGAAGGATATTGCAAAATCCCCATTTCCTCCCTACTCCAGGGGAAGGATATTGCAAAATCCCCATTTCCTCCCTACTCCAGGGGAAGGATATTGCAAAATCCCCATTCTCTCCACACTCCCGGAGGAAGGATATTGCAAAATCCCCATTTCCTCCCTACTCCAGGGGAAGGATATTGCAAAATCTCCATTCTCTCCCCACTCCAGGGGAAGGATATTGCAAAATCCCCATTCCCTCCCTACTCCAGGGGAAGGATATTGCAAAATCTCCATTCTCTCCACACTCCAGGGGAAGGATATTGCAAAATCCCCATTCCCTCCCTACTCCAGGGGAAAGGATACTGCAAAATCCCCATTCCCAGCCCACTCTGGGGCCAGCCAGAGGTGGCATTTGCTGGTTCTCCGAACTGCTCAAAATTTCTACTACCGGTTCTCCAGAACCTGTCAGAATCTGCTGGATTTCACCCCCGAGATGGGGGTCCCTGGCTTTATTTCTCTTTTTCCTTGATCCCATTTCACTGGCCTTTTGGGTCTAAGATGGAAACTTGGAGACCTTGTAGAAGTTGCCAACAAGAACTCCCAGGTTTCTTTGTCACTGGGCCACCGGGGATGAGGCCGTTTGGGAGATGTGACTGGCAACTTCTGGAGGGTTCCAGATTGTCCCCCTACGCGCTCGCCACGGACCACGTGGTTTGTACCTTCTCCAATCACCATGAAACCACCAGGAGAACAGGACCATCAGAGCTTCTGGGCCAGGGTGAAAGCCCATCCTCGCGGCCGCTCACCTTGGTTGAGGAAGTTGATGGCCTTCATGCAGGCGTATTCCTCGTTGCTGACTTTCAACTGGCTGAACTTGCGATACAGGTAGATGAGTCTTTCCATAACTTCCATCCCTTCTTCGCTGAACCTTCGGGAAAGGAGAAAAAGATGGCTGAAGGACTCGATCCCCAGATCCTCTGGTCTCTCTCTCTCTCTGGTGCAGATCAGCTCCTGGCCTTGAGGAGCCAATGGAGGAGGAGGACCCAGCAGAAGATGCAGGAGTGGAGAGATTGACGGAGCAGGGATTCTGGATTCACGGCCATTTGCCGTGTCTTATATACAGAGGTATATAGCACGCGGCTTAGAAAACGTGATTAAATAGGATAGCATAGTGCCGGGACTCACTGGTTATATACTCCTGATACAACACAACTTCCGTTGTGTTGGAGGACATTTTCAATGACCTAATATGATCCCCTCCTTTTTACACTGAAGACATTCAGTTGAGCATCCGTTCTGCAAAAAAAACATCCCTGAGGCCAGGATGGGGGCTCACCTGCTCAAACAGAACTCAAACATATTGGGTATAAAATTGGAGGAGGAACAACTAAAAGAGACAGTGATAGCACGGGCGAAAAATTTTGGTTATATGATAGAATTGGATAAACGGCAGAAATTGTGGGACAGGAATTATAAATTAACGATGTCAATCGCATATAAAGAGAATTTGTATTAGATATTTTGCACCGGCCCAGCTGGCAAAGATGTTTAAAGATAAATCAGCTAAATGTTGGAAGTGTCACCAACTACCTGGATCTTACTATCGTATGTGAAGAAGCAAAGAAGTACCTATAATAAAGAGAATGTATATTTAATTATTCATGCATTAACCGCAGCTACAATTGTATTTGCACAACATTGGAAAAGTGGAGAGATTCCCATTGATGAGAAAGTGATAAGGAAAATATTAGAATGTGCAGAAATGAATAGATGAACGTTAGCAATTAAGGAGAAACCGAACATTATATGATACGGGAAATATTTTATCAATGGTTGGAGAATAAAAACGGAGCTTGGAAATGAAGGAGACCAAAAATAAGTAGAAAATGTATTTAAGAAAGAGTTATAAATAAGAGGAAAATTGTTAGTATATGTCTGAAGAGAATAACGATATTTGATGTTAATATGGTATTATTAGTAAAAGATGTTAAGAAGAAAATAGGGAAATTTAAATATGTAATGTACTTAACGTATTATAAAATTAATGTTAATCCGAACGTGAAAGATATGATAAAAAATTCTATTCTATTCTATTCTATTCTATTCTATTCTATTCTATTCTATTCTATTCTATTCTATTCTATTCTATTCTATTCTATTCTATTCTATTCTATTCTATTCTATTCCATTCCATCCCATCCCATCCCATCCATTGTTTCATTCTCTTCTCTCCTCTCCTCTCCTCTCCTCTCCTCTCCTCTCCTCTCCTCTCCTCTCCTCCCCTCTCCTCTATTCCATTCCATTCCATTCCATTCCATTCCATTCCATTCCATTCCATTCCATTCCATTCCATTCCATTCCATTCCATTCCATCCTATTCATTATTTCATTCTCTATTCTATTCTATTCTATTCTATTCTATTCTATTCTATTCTATTCTATTCTATTCTATTCTATTCTATTCTATTCTATTCCATTCCATTCCATTCCATCCATTGTTTCATTCTCTTCTTCTCTTCTCTTCTCTTCTCTTCTCTCCTCTCCTCTCCTCTCCTCTCCTCTCCTCTCCTCTCCTCTCCTCTCCTCTCCTCTCCTCTCCTCTATTCCATTCCATTCCATTCCATTCCATCCTATTCATTATTTCATTCTCTATTCTATTCTATTCTATTCTATTCTATTCTATTCTATTCTATTCTATTCTATTCTATTCTATTCTATTCTATTCTATTCTATTCTATTCTATTCTATTCTATTCATAAATGAGGAACGATGTAGCACAGAGATGTAAATTCCCAGAACACATCAGATTATGGGATATTTTGGGAAGGGAAGGATCCTTTTTTTAAAAAAAATTGATGTATATGCCGCCCTTCTCCGGAGACTTGGGGCGGCTTACAATGCATTAAGCAATAACGCATGATCCTTCCCAATCACCCACACCAAGATCCTGGTAGAGAGCCAAAGTCAACACATGGGAAAGAGCTTCAGCAGGAGGTTGCCACTAGCATTGTGACCGAGCCTTTCCTGCAAAGGGAGACCCTTTTCAAGAAGACAAGTGCCCTCTGGCATCCTGGACCACAATTCCCATCAGCCCCAGCCAACTTGTGTGTGGGCTCTTAGCTGGCCGGGAAGGCGGAGACATACAGAGATTCTCCCAGTTCAAGGTGGCTTAATAGATGGAGAATCTCTGTTGGCTTTGAGGTCCCCGTCCTGCCAAAGGCATAGTCCACTTTCAAGTTTCTAGGTTGAAGCATATCTCAAGACTTAAAATGGACAGCTAACATCAAAAAGGTCATCAAAAAGGCACAGTGGAGAATGTTCTTCCTGCGCCAACTCAGGAAGCTCAAACTGCCCAAGGAGTTGCTGATCCAGTTCTACAGAGGAATTATGGAGTCTGTCATCTGCACCTCCATAACTGTCTGGTTTGGCTCTGCAACCCAACAAGACAGAAACAGACTTCAGAAGATCATTAGAACTGCAGAAAAAAACATGGCTACCCACCTGCCTTCCATGGAGGACCTGTATACTGCACGAGTCAAAAAGAGGGCTGGGAAAATATCTACAGACCCCTCACATCCTGGACATAAACTGCTTCAACTCCTACCCTCAAAATGATACTATAGAGCACTGCACACCAGAACAACTAGACACAAGGACAGTTTTTTCCAGAACGCCATCACTCTGCTAAACAAATAATTCCTTCAACATTGTCAAACTATTTACTAAGACTGTATTACTATTCTTCTTCTCATCCTACCTAGGACCCATCTCCTCCCACTTATTACTATAACTATGTCGCTTGAATCTTTATGATTTATATTGTTCTATTTGTTTCCTAGTATGGTATGATGGCTTGTTTAGTAACCTATGACTATCACTAAGTGTTGTATCTTATGATTCTTGATGAATGTATTTTATTTTTTCTTTATGTACAGTGAGAGCAGATGCACCAAAGACTAATTCCTTGTCTGTCCAATCACACTTGGCCAATAAAAAATTCTATTCTATTCTATTCTATTCTATTCTATTCTATTCTATTCTATTCTATTCTATTCTATTCTATTCTATTCTATTCTATTCTATTCTATCCCATCCATTGTTTCATTCTCTTCTCTTCTCTTCTCTCCTCTCCTCTCCTCTATTTCATTCCATTCCATTCCATTCCATTCCATTCCATTCTATCCTATTCATTATTTCATTCTCTATTCTATTCTATTCTATTCTATTCTATTCTATTCTATTCTATTCTATTCTATTTTCTATTCTATTCCATCCCATCCCATCCATTGTTTCATTCTCTTCTCTTCTCTTCTCTTCTCTTCTCTCCTCTCCTCTCCTCTCCTCTCCTCTCCTCTCCTCTCCTCTCCTTTCCTCTATTTCATTCCATTCCATTCCATTCTATCCTATTCATTATTTCATTCTCTATTCTATTCTATTCTATTCTATTCTATTCTATTCTATTCTATTCTATTCTATTCTATTCTATTCTATTCTATTCTATTCTATTCTTCTATTCTATTCTATTCTATTCTATTCTATTCTATTCTATTCTATTCTATTCTATTCTATTCTATGGAGGCCACACCACCCATCATCTCTGCTACCTCTTGGGTGACGGAAGCAGAAAGCCTCAAAGATGCTTTTTCCAAAAGTTACGACTTTCTTGGTTTGTGCATGTGTGTGTTTTGTTTTAGTTTTTCACCCAAGAAGCTTCTTCGTCATTTCCTTCGTGGATGAGAAGTGAGATCTTTTCAAAGAAAACAAGCCAGGTGCCTTTTGGAAAAAAATACTTTTGGGACAATTCATGACCTGGATGATGGAGCATCTCCATAGACTCTGGCTTCTCTTCAGATCGTATAAATAAATCTTCATAAGACGCTATGCCTAGTCTGGTGAAAAGAAGGACCGGGGGTGGGGTGGGTGATATGATAGCGATCTTCCAGTATCTCAGGGGCTGCCCCAAAAGAAGAGGGAGTCAAGCTATTCTCCAAAGCACCTGAAAGGCAGGACAAGAAGCAATGGATGGAAACTCATCAAGGAGAGAAGCAACTAAGGAGGAATTTCCTGACATTTAGAACAATTGACCAGTGGAACGACTTGCCACCAGAAGTTGTGAATGCTCCAACACTGGAAGTTCTTAAGAAGAGGTTGGATAATCGTTTGTCTGAAGTGGTGCAGGGTTTCCTGCCTAAGCAGGGGGCTGGACTAGATGACCTCCAAGGTCCCTTCCCACTCTGTGATTCTGATTCTAGGGTTGGTTGGGGGGCTGGGGGGGGGAAGCATCCTAGGACCTGGGTCAGGTCTCCTGCATCTCTTTCTGGAGATGTTTGCCCGCCACCCCTCTTTAGAGAATCACCGGAGGGCCGTCACCGCTCTCCCCAGAGACCCAATCTGGCGGCTGGCTCGGCCCTTTTCAGCTCCTGATAAGAGAACGGAGGAGATGAGAAAACCAGATGCTATAAATTTTAACTCCCCGTTGCAAACGTGCAGCTGGGTGTGTGTGTGTGCTGGACAAGGCTTGATTTAAAGGGAGGATAGGAGTTTCAAGGCAAGTCCGAAGCCCAGGGCAGGTCAAGGTTTCCAAAGGAAGAACAACGAAAGTGAGGGAGGCGAGACAGATGTGCAGCACGTGGGGGGGGGAGCCCTCAGTCCCCGTGGCCGGGAGGAACACAGGGGGCTCGTGGTGAAAGAGGAGGATCAACATCTGGAAAGAGGACAAGTCTTCCTTGATCGGGGTTTTGCCCTAAAGGGGTGGGGGGAACCTCTTCAAAGCTGGTTTTGGAGAAGGAGACCCTGGAGAAGGTCGGGAGGAGGGGGTTCAAGGAAATTCTCACATCTGCATGATAGGAAGTCTCCAGAGTTGGCCGAACACATGTAAGGGAGCTGGGAAGGAGGGCTGATGATGATTTGGGGGAGGGAACGGGGAGAGGAGACCCCTGGATGAATTGGGGGGACGGAGGGAAACCTTGGATGAATTCGGGTGATGGAAGGTACCCCTGGATTGATTGGGGGGGCAGAGGGGTTCCCTGGGTGAATTGGGGGGATGGATGGTACCCCTGGATTGATTGGAGGGGGCAGAGGGGACTCCCAGATGATTTGGGGGGATGGAGGGTACCCATGGATTGATTGGGGGGGCAGAGGGGTTCCCTGGGTGAATTGGGGGGATGGATGGTACCCCTGGATTGATTGGAGGGGGCAGAGGGGACTCCCAGATGATTTGGGGGGATGGAGGGTACCCATGGATTGATTGGGGGGGCAGAGGGGTTCCCTGGGTGAATTGGGGGGATGGATGGTACCCCTGGATTGATTGGAGGGGGCAGAGGGGACTCCCAGATGATTTGGGGGGATGGAGGGTACCCATGGATTGATTGGGGGGGCAGAGGGGTTCCCTGGGTGAATTGGGGGGATGGATGGTACCCCTGGATTGATTGGAGGGGGCAGAGGGGACTCCCAGATGATTTGGGGGGATGGAGGGTACCCATGGATTGATTGGGGGCAGAGGAGTTCCCTGGATGAATTGGGGTGATGGAGGGAACCCCTGGATGAATTGGGGGGCTGCAGGGTACTCCTGGATTGATTGGGGGGGCAGAGGGGTTCCCTGGATGAATTGGGAGGATGGAGGGTACCCCTGGATTGATTGGGGTGAGGGGACCCCTGGATGAATTGGGGGGCTGGAGGGTACCCTGGATTGATTGGGGGGCAGAGGGGTTCCCTGGATGAATTGGGGTGATGGAGGGAACCCCCGGATGAATTGGGGGGATGGAAAGTACCCCTGTATCAATTGGGGGACAGTGGGGAGCCCTGGATGGCTCTTCAAACACCACATACACATCCTCGGCTTACAACAGTTCCATATAGTGACCGTTCAGTTACAAAGGCGCTGCAAAAAGGGATTTACGGCTGGTTTTTTCCCCACACTCACAACCATTTTCATGAACAATATTCATAACGCTCAGCAGCTGATTCGTATTTATGATGGGATGCAGCATCCCCAGAGAGTGTGTGTGTGTGTGTGTGTGTGTCACACAATCCCCTTCCGCGAGCTTCTGGCGTGCAAAATGTCAACGGGGGAAGCTAACAAGGTTGTTAAGCGAATTTGGTTTCCCCGTCAAGTTTGCTCATCGGAAGGTGGCGAAAAGGGGACCGCGTGACACCTCCCCCCCCCCCCCCCCCGGGATGCTGTGACTGTGATAAATATGAGTCAGTTGTCAAGGATCCGCATGTAAATCACCTGACCAAGGGGATGCCGTGAAGGTTGTTCAATGTGAATTTTTTCTTTCCAGTGCTGCTGTAAAACTTCAAACCGTCACTAAGCGAATGAGTCCTCGACTTACAACCATTTGCTTATTTGGGATTTGGGTATTTGGGATCCCAGGGCCCAAATGTCTTCTGCCAGGACAACAGAGGTGGCCTTCAGCAGGTTCTGACCAGTTCTGGAGAACCGGTCGCGGAAATTTCGAGTCGTTCGGAGAACCGGTAGTAAAAATTCTGACTGGCCCCGCCCCCAACTATTCTCTGCCTCCCGAGTGCCAGCTGATCGGGAGGAAATGGGGATTTTGCAGTATCCTTCTTCTGGAGTGGGGAGGGAATGGAGATTTTGCAGCATCCTTCCTCTGGAGTGGGGAGGGAATGGAGATTTTGCAGTATCCTTCCCCTGGAGTGGGGAGGGAATGGAGATTTTACAGCATCCTTCCTCTGGAGTGGGGAGGGAATGGAGATTTTGCAGTATCCTTCCCCTGGAGTGGGGAGGGAATGGAGATTTTACAGCAGCCTTCCCCTGGAGTGGGGAGGGGATGGAGATTTTACAGCATCCTTCCCCTGGAGTGGGGAGGGAATGGAGATTTTGCAGTATCCTTTCCCTGGAGTGGGGAGGGAATGGAGATTTTGCATTATCCTTTCCCTGGAGTGGGGAGGGAATGGAGATTTTGCATTATCCTTTCCCTGGAGTGGGGAGGGAATGGAGATTTTGCATTATCCTTTCCCTGGAGTGGGGAGGGAATGGAGATTTTGCATTATCCTTTCCCTGGAGTGGGGAGGGAATGGAGATTTTGCAGTATCCTTCCCCTGCCACGCCCCACCAAGCCACGCCCACCAAGCCATGCCAACACCCACTAAGCCACACCCACAGAACCGGTAGTAAAAAAAATTTGAAAGCCACCACTGCCGGACAAGGGAGGGCACAGCCCTTTTCCAAACAGATTTGGGGATGTTTCTAGGATGCCCTGTTAAGAACGTGCCCATCCTGGCTTCCCCCTTTTGCCAATCAAGACCGTTCGGCCGAAATCCCCCCGAAAGGAAGAAAGAATCCAGATGCCCCAAAAACGTCTTAAAAACTCAGCAGGTCCTGGAACCTGGTTGATACCAGAAAGCCAGAGCCAAAGCCTTTGGAGGATGCCTAGCACTGATGGTGTTACCTCCTAGGGCCATGAGACGTCTGCAAAGAAAACAACCCAACTCAGAGAGCACCCTTCCTCCTCCTCTTCCATCATTCTACAAACCCCACTCCCTTCTTTATTTATTTATTTATTTTTTAAAATTTGATTTATATGCCGCCCTTCTCCGGAGACTCAGGGCGGCTTACAATGTGTTAAGCAATAGCCTTCATACTTTTGTATATTTATACAAAGTCAGCTTATTGCCTTATTGGGTCCTCAATTGACCTACCTTAGAAAGGATGGAAGGCTGAGTCAACCTTGAGCCTGGCGAGGATTGAACTCAGAGAAATTACAGGCAGCTGGTGTTAATTGCTGCCTTTAGTAGGAGGCATTAGCCCTCTACGCTACACAGGCTAGCACTGATGGTGTTACTTAATTGGGTCATGAGACGTCTGCAAAGAAACAATCAAGCTCGGAGAGTACTAAGGACCCCATGGTTCTCCTCCTACTCCCTCCTTCCCTTCTAGCACTGATTGTGTTACCTAATTGGGTCATGAGACGCCTGTGAAGAAACAACCAAGCTCAGAGAGTACCAAGGACCCTACAGTTCTCCTCCTCCTCCCATCCCCTCCATTCTAGCACTGATGATGTTACCTCATTGGGTCATGAGACGTCTGCAGGAAAATAACCCAGCTCAGAGAGGACCAAGGACCCCTCCAAAGCCATCATCATCATCATCATCATCATCATTATCATTATTATTATTATTATTATTATTATTATTTACCTGTGAAGCTCATCGTCGGAGGGCGAATACTTGGCGGTCACATCCGCCAGGTCCCCGAAGATCTGCTTGCTGTAGACGGTGAGGGAGGAAAGGAGGATCAGCTCCTGCCAGGTGGAGCTTAGGAGGCAGGTGTAGTCCTTGATGGACAGCTCACAGAAAAAGGGCAGCTTCTTGATCCAAGAGATCTGGCGGAAGAGGAGCTCATCCGCCAGCCGGCACAGCAGGGCAAACAGCTCCGCCTGGGTCACTCTGTACCTGCGGGAGCCGGGAACAGGAAAGAGTAAAAATAAAAGTGTAAAAATAAAGAGGGGGAACTATTTATCTTCTATGGTGGACGTGTGATAAAGCAAAAAAATAAAATAAAAACTGGAGTACGATTCACATTTTAATACCAAAAAGAAATAAAACTTTGAAAATGGGAGATAAAAATGAAGCCAGAATTTTTCCTTTGGGGTTTAATCATGGAAAAAGAAACTAGAGGGGGGAAAAAATTGAAGCTTTGTTATTATCTATGTCGACCGCAGCTATAAGACTATATTGTTTAATGCTTAAAGAAAATATTAGAAAAGAAATAAGGTATATAACATTACATATAATTACGGCGGCTAGATTAGCCCTAGCTCAAGTCTGGAAAACAGACCAATTGCCAACGGAACAGAAAATAATTCAAAATATATATATGTGCAGAAATGGATAGATTAACTTTAAAATTAAAAGACAAGGAAGACTCACAGTATTTTAAGGTATGGGACAGATGTTATGAATGGATTAATCAATGGAGAAGAAGGTAAAGTCAAAATTTAGCAAGAAATTAAAAGTAATAATTATACACCGTCATTAAGATAAAAGAAGAAAAAGGTCACTGTATATATTTGTATTTATATACATTATATATATTTGTTTGTTATGTTTGTTAGTATTGTTGATTGTATTTTTAAGGTTATGAATATTTTGTATAACTTTTATCTTTTTAAGCTTAATAAAGTTTATATATATAAAGTTTATATATATATATAGGTCTTTGGTTATTCGGGTCTTCTCCCGCGTAGAATTGGAAGTATCTTGGCGAAGTTTCGACGAAGTCTCATTCGTCATCTTCAGGCTGGTGTACGAGAACACCAGCCTGAAGATGACGAATGAGACTTCGTCGAAACGTCACCAAGATACTTCCAATTCTACGCGGGAGAAGACCCGAATAACCAAAGACCTACATACAAACACCCGCGAAAACCTCAGAAAACATATTATATGCCTTTACAGGGAGGAATATAAAAAAATGGGTGTGGCCTACTGAAGACGGCTTATGAGCCAGAAACGGCTATTTAGGTCTCCCACAATGCAACACTAAAATCTCTTTGCAGCCATAATGAAGAGAATGTAGTGAATGTAGTGAATTGTGATTTCACTCAATTGTGGTTCCAAAAAATCTTGGTTATGTAGGAAAAAACCTGGCCTAAAAAGAAGAACACACATTAACCTACAAAAATAGGAATATATAAAAGACTATATTGCATGCGCAAAAATGGAAGGGCACTTCGATTCCTACCATGGACGAACAGTTGCAGAAGCTGAAATGGCAAAATTGACTATTTGGATTGAAGAAAAGAATAGAAGTGCTTTTGTTCCCACGGGGAGACCTCTTCTGAACTTCGCGCTTGAAATGGAAAAGAACGAAATTTCGATTTTGGGGGTTTTACCGAATAGACCCGTGATGGTGAACCTATGAGCCGTTGCCCCAGCTCAGCTGCACCGCATGGGCATGCACGCCTCCTGCCCGCCAGCTGATTTTAGAGTCTATGCTGTGCATGCGCAGGGTGGGGGGAGCACATGTGGTCACACACGCATATGCGCACAGGGGGGTTCTGTGTGCATTGCATTATGGGTTATAAGTGCAGGGAGGAATACTAGGCTCAAAACAGGGTGCGGGGGGGGAGGTGTGGCGCCCCACCCCCACCCTGCAGCCTGTTTTTACTCCTAGGAGGCTGCAGGCCTACTAGGCCCGAAATGGAGCATGGGGGTGGGGTGCCCCCTACAGATCGTTTTTGCTCCCAGGAGGCTGCAGGGAGGCCTGATCTGTGGAGGGCTCGGGACGGAGATTGTTCCTCTGTCCTGGTCCTATTAGACCTCTCCGCGGCTTTTGATACCATCGACCATGGTATCATGCTGCGCTGGTTGGAGGGGTTAGGAATGGGGGGCACCGTGTTGCGGTGGTTCTCCTCCTTCCTCTCTGACCGTACGCAGTCTGTGTTGGCAGGGGGACAGAGGTCGGCTTCGAGGCGCCTTGTTTATGGGGTGCCACAATGGTCGGTCCTCTCACCCCCTCTGTTCAACATTTATGTGAAGCCGTTGGGCGAGATTATCCGTGGTTTTGGGGTGAAGTTCCATCAGTACGCTGATGATACTCAGCTGTACATTTCCACCCCGGACCACCCCAATGATGCACTTGATGTGATGTCCCCGTGTCTGGAGGCCGTGCGGATCTGGATGGGGAGAAACAGGTTCAGTCTCAACCCCTCTAAGACCGAGTGGCTGTGGTTTCCGGCGTCCCGGTATAGCCAGCTGATTCCATCGCTGACTATCGGGGGTGAGACTTTGGCCCCTACAGGGAGGGCTCGCAACTTGGGTGTCCTCCTGGATGCGCAGCTGTCTCTAGAAGATCACATGATGGCCGTGGCCAGGGGGGCTTTTTATCAGGTTCGCCTGATTCACCAGTTGCGTCCTTTTCTGGAACGGGACTCCTTGCGCACAGTCACTCATGTCCTCGTCACTTCCCGTCTGGACTACTGTAATGCTCCCTACATGGGGCTCCCCCTGAAGAGCATTTGGAGTCTCCAATTGGTCCAGAATGGAGCTGTGCAGGTGATGATGGGAGCGACATGACGCGCCCATGTAACACCCTTCCTGCGTAAGCTGCACTGGCTCCCAGTGGGTCTTCCGGGTGCGATTCAAGGTGTTGGTGACTGTTGTGGCCCCGTCCTCTGAGCCTATCCCTTTGGAGGAAGGAAGCTCTGAGCATGAGGAAGAGGAGCCAGCCAGATCTCCCAGCCCCCACCTCTGGCACCGGCTCAGGTGCCAGCTGAAAGAGAGCCAAGTAGTGGGGAAACAGGTGTCTCAGATGAGAGTGAGGGAGAGACGTCATTCCTGGACGCACGCCAAAGAAGGCGAGACAAAAGAGTATTGCAGCTGCGGCGTATGAGGAAATAGTCCTGAGTCACTGATTGGAGTCACGGGATCAGTGAGTCACTGGACCACACCCAGAAGCCTGTCTATATAAGACAGGCCAGTAAGTCACGAAGTTTGTGACGAACAAAGCTAAACAAACGGAGCAACCTCGTAGTCTTGGAAGCTAGATGAACGGCAAAGCTACGTAGGTGATTTTCTTGTTTGTGTAAACTAATAAAGTCCTTGGCAGACGGTGTGCATATCGCTGCCAAGGTTGAGATAAGAACTGCGGAGTGTGCCAAGTGATTCTTAACCCTCGGCTGGCTGTGTTTTTGTGGGTCTCTGAAGGGGGGGGACAGATCAGGTGACCACCTTCAAAGCGCTCCATGGCCTGGTTATTTACAAGACCGCCTACTGCCACCGATAGCCTCCCACAGGCCAATTCACTCCCATAGAGAAGGACTCCTCAAGGTGCCGTCGGTCAAACAATGTTGACTGGCGACCCCCAGAAGGAAGGCCTTCTCTGTGAGGGCTCCAGCCCTGTGAAATGAACTGCCCCCGGACATATGTAGGATCCCTGACCTTCGCGCCTTTCGCTGGGCCCTTAAGACGTTTTCATTCCAACAAGCTGGGATAGCCTAAATATGAATTTTAATTGTTGATTTTTAACTGTTGATTTATTTTTAATACATCGGGGCCAAATTATGTAATATTTTTAAAATTGTTTTTAAATTTTGTATATGGATGTGTTTTATTGTTGGCTGTACACCGCCCTGAGTCCTCTGGGGGAAGGGAAGTATAAAAATTAAAATAAATAAATAAATAAATAAATAAATAATAAATAAATAATAAATAAATAAATAAATAGCCCGAAACAGGGCATGAGGGTGGGGCCCGTTTTTTCTCCCGGAAGGCTGCAGGGAGGCTACTAGGCCTGAAACGGAGCGCAGTGGGAGTGCGGGCCTAATAGGCCTCTTTCTTTTTTCTTACTATTTTACTTATTTATTTTATAGGGGTGCGGTGGCTCAGTGGCTAAGACGCTGAGCTTGTCGATCGAAAGATCGGCGGTTTGGCGGTTCGAATCCCTGGTAAACGGAGTGAGCTCCCGTGACTTGTCCCAGTTTCTGCCAACCTAGCAGTTCGAAAGCACGTAAAAAAAATGCAAGTAGAAAAATAGGGACCACCTTTGGTGGGAAGGGAACAGCGTTCCATGCGCCTTTGGCGTTGAGTCATGCAGGCCACATGACCACGGAGGCGTCTTTGGACAGCGCTGGCTCTTCGGCTTTGAAACGGAGATGAGCAGCGCCCCCTAGAGTCGGGAATGACTAGCGCGTATTGGCGAGGGGAACCTTTACCGTTACCTATTGCAGTATGAAGTCCTCTTCCCCATGCTTCCAACCAATACAGTCCTGAGTTTTCTTTTGCCATTATATTTAAGTGACTGACGTCAGCGCTGAGAGCAGAAAGAGGAAGGAGAGAGAGCTGCCACTCACCCGTCTTCAATCAGCATCGGGGTGCCCAGGGGCTCCTGGTCTTCTGCAGACACCAGCTGGCTGATGAGGAGCCCGTGGGCCTGGGGGTCGAGGCTACGGGGCTGGGGGGGCAGCAGGGCCGTGTGGGTGGGGCAGCTGAGAAGGTGCGGCAGGTACTGGTAGGGGGTGGACACCGGCGTGCCCATGTATTGATCCCTGAGAACCGTAAATCCGTTCATCTCCACGGACCTACTGGAAGAGGCAAGGCAGGGCTGAGAGAGAAGGGAGGGGGAAGAGAGACCCTCGACCGATCTGAACGCCCCTCACCCCCGGTCTCCCTGCCCCACAAAGCCTGGGCTGCCCTCCGCCGAGTCCCACCTCGAAGACGGAGTCGAGACCGGGGAAGGCTGGTTGCTCTCCGACACCCCGTTCCCCGGCGAGCTATTGTCGCTGTCTCCGTTGTTACACCAGGAGATGTTGGGCTCCCCTTCGAACTCCTGGCCGGACATGATCCGCTCGATCTCTTCCTCGGAGATCTGCACACACACACACACACACACACACACAAAACCACACACACGGAGAAAGAAAAACCAGGGAGAGGAGGGTTAAATGGATCGCTTGGACTGGACGGTTTGGGTTTATGGCTCGGCCAGCGGAAGAGACGCAAAACCCAACCTCTGGGGATGGGGGGAAGTGGAGCAGGTGGGAATTTGGCGGTGGCAAGAAAGCCACACCTTGCAAGGCAGCAGTGCTCACCTGGACAGGTCCAATGCTCTTGTTCCTGCCCCCGG
>CM075968.1:2902243-2922243 GCA_038048745.1 Coluber constrictor foxii
ATCTATCTATCTATCTATCTATCTATCTATCATCTATCTATCTATCTATCTATCTATCTATGTCTTATCCATCCATCCATCTTCTATTTTTCTCTCTCTCTCCCTCTATCCATCCAACTATCCATCTATCTATCAGCTGGGGTGGCGCAATGATTAGAATGCAATATGGCAGGCTAACTCTGCCAAGTGTCAGCAGTTCGATCCTGACTGGCTCAAGTTTGACTCGGCCTTCCGTTCTTCTGAGGTTGATAAATTGAGGACTCAGATTTTTGGGGCAAGAGGCTGACTCCGTAAACCGCTTAGAGAGGGGCTGTAAAGCACTGTGGAGCAGTAGATAAGTTTAAGTGCTACTGCTATATGATCTCCTGACCAGGAGGAGGCGCTACATGACACATTTTGTGCCCCATCAGGATTCTTCAGTCGGAAGGCGAACCTCTGCATTTTAGATAATCCTCGATTTACAACCTTAACTGAGCCCGTAAATCGTGCCAGCTGTGGATGAGAAGAAAGAGAAGACCACAAAACCCTGGTTCAACCTGATCAGCAAAGAGATGGATCTATAAAATTTTCTCTTCTCCCTACACAACAGGATTCGCAACTGCCTTGCTGGCCAGGGAAAAAAGGGGGCTCCACAGTCTGTCTGTGTGTGTGTGTGTGTGTGTGTGTGTGTGTGTGTGTGTGTGTGTGAAGTAGACTCCGGATTGAGTGTTGCATCATCGCTGGCCATCGCTGGTCGAAGACCTTCAGGCGCCCTCTGGTGGCCACACACCAGGCCAGCTGCTGCCCCCCTGGGGAAATGTTTGTTTCCCGCTCTCTTGGGGTGCTCCGAAGCAGATGGGGAGCCAGCCTCCAAGGGCCAACCAGACGCAGGGAAGAAAACGTTTCTTAAAATGAGCGCCTGTGGCCTGAAGACCTTGCCCAGACCCTGGACAGCAGCTCCTGAAACTTCTCTAAGGAGCTTCCACCATCCTAGGATAATAGGAAGGTTGCTTAGATAGGAGTTGATGATCCATCTCTCTTTCGGTCTCTCTTTCTTTCTTTTTGCCTTTCTTTCTGTCTTTCTTTCCTCTCTCGCTTTCTGTCCTTCGGTCCTTTCCTCTTTTTTTCCTTCTTCTTTCTCATCTCTTTCTCTGTCACTTCCCTCTTTCTGTCTCTTTCCTTTTCTCTTTCTGTCTCTTCCCTCTCTGTCTCTCTTCCTTCTCAGTCTCTTTCCTCTCTCACTTTCTGTCTCTCTTTCATCTTTCTGTCTCTTCTGTTTCTCTCTTTTCTTTCTCTCTGTCTCTTTCCTCTTTTTCCTTCTACTATGAAGTGGAATGGAATGAAATGGAATAGAATAAGGAATGGAATGGAATGGAATGGAATGGAATGGAATGGAATGGAATGGAATGGAATGGAAAGGAAAGGAATAGAAGAATAGAATAGAATAGAATAGAATAGAATAGAATAGAATAGAATAGAATAGAATAGAATAGAATAGAATAGAATAGAATAGAATAGAATAGAATAGAATAGAATGTGGAGTGGAATGGAATGGAATAAGAAATGGAATGGAATGGAATGGAATAGAATAAGGAATGGAATGGAATGGAATGGAATGGAGGGAAGGGAAGGGAAGGGAAGGGAAGGGAAGGGAAGGGAAGGGAAGGGAAGGGAAGAGAAGAGAAGAGAAGAGAAGAGAAGAGAAGAGAAGAGAAGAGAAGAGAAGAGAAGAGAAATAGAAATAGAAATAGAAATAGAAATAGAAATAGAAATAGAAATAGAAATAGAAATAGAAATAGAAATAGAAATAGAAATAGAAATAGAAATAGAAATAGAAATAGGAACGGAATGGAATAGAATAGAATAGAATAGAATAATGGAATGGAAAATAGAATAGAATAGAGTAAGCAATAGAATGGAATGGAATGGAATGGAATGGAATGGAATAGAATAGAATAGAATAGAATAGAATAGAATAGAATAGAATAGAATAGAATAGAATAGAATAGAATGTGGAGTGGAATGGAATGGAATAAGAAATGGAATGGAATGGAATGGAATAGAATAAGGAATGGAATGGAATGGAATGGAATGGAATGGAATGGAGGGAAGGGAAGGGAAGGGAAGGGAAGGGAAGGGAAGGGAAGGGAAGGGAAGGGAAGGGAAGAGAAGAGAAGAGAAGAGAAGAGAAGAGAAGAGAAGAGAAGAGAAGAGAAGAGAAGAGAAGAGAAGAGAAGAGAAATAGAAATAGAAATAGAAATAGAAATAGAAATAGAAATAGAAATAGAAATAGAAATAGAAATAGAAATAGAAATAGAAATAGAAATAGAAATAGAAATAGAAATAGAAATAGGAACGGAATGGAATAGAATAGAATAGAATAGAATAATGGAATGGAAAATAGAATAGAATAGAGTAAGCAATAGAATGGAATGGAATGGAATGGAATGGAATGGAATAGAATAGGGGATAGAATAGAAGGGAAGGGGAGAGGAGAGGAGAGGAGAGGAGAGGAGAGGAGAGGAGAGGAGAAGATGGAAGGGAAGGGAAGGGAAAGGGAAAGGGAAAGGGAAAGGGAAAGGGAAAGGAAGGGAAGGGAAGGGAAGGGAAGGGAAGAGAAGAGAAGAGAAGAGAAGAGAAGAGAAATAGAAATAGAAATAGAAATAGAAATAGAAATAGAAATAGAAATAGAAATAGAAATAGAAATAGAAATAGAAATAGAAATAGGAACGGAATGGAATAGAATAGAATAGAATAGAATAATGGAATGGAAAATAGAATAGAATAGAGTAAGCAATAGAATGGAATGGAATGGAATGGAATACTGACTGGAATAGAATTACAAGTATAATGGAATAGAATGGAATGGAATCAAGCTGGAAAGGACCTTGGACATCTTCGTAGTCCAGGCCCCAGCTCAAACAGCAGAACCTATAACAATTCAGATAAGTCACTAATCCCATGATGGCGAACCTATGGCACGTGTGCAAAGTGACATATCCCGAGCCCTCCCTGTGGGCACGGCAGTAAACCAGTAGGAGCTGGTAGTAAAAATTCTGTCTGGCCCCGCCCCCATCTATTCTCCGCCTCCCGAGTCCCAGCTGATGATCGGGAGGAAATGGGGATTTTGTAGTATCCTTCCCCTGGAGTGGGGTGGGAATGGAGATTGTGCAGTATCCTTTTCCCCTTGCCACGCCCAAGCCAAGCCACGCCCACCAAGCCACGCCACAGAACCGGTAGTAAAAAAATATTAGAAACCCACCACTGCTTCCCAACCCAACCCAACTCAACCCAACCCAACCCAACCCAACCCAACCCAACCCAACCTCTGCCGCTCCGCTTCCCGCCCGCCCGATCGGCACCTTTCCGGTTCATCCCCATCTGGAGGCACTTGAGGAGTCGGCAGTACTGGCAACGGTTGCGCTGCTTGCGGGACATGACGCAGTTCTTGTCACGGCTGCATCGGTAGACTCGCCGGTTGCAGATGCTGCGCTTGAAGAAGCCTTTGCAGCCCTCGCAGGAGATGATGCCGTAGTGGAGGCCCGTGGCTCGGTCCCCGCAGATCAGGCAGGTGCGCTGGTCCACCCGGTCGTCTGCGGGAGGAAGGCGAGGAGGGTGACCAGGTGAGCCGGGAGGTGGGGGAGAGAAAAGGATATGCCTCGGGACACCACTGGACCTGGTGGGACTCAAAGCAGGGCACTTTCGAAGGGGTTCTTGGGTATAATCTCTCTCTATCCCCCCCTCCCCCATGTAGCAGTTAAGACATTGGAAGCAGCTTGGTTTATCTATCTATCTCTATCTATACCTATCTCTCTTTCCATATCTGTCCATCCATCCATCTATCCAACCACCCACCCACCTGTTCTATCTACCTACATCTCTTAAATACATCCATATCTGTCTATCTGTCTATCAATCATCTATCAATCCACCTACCTACCTACCTACCTACAACCCTTAAATATCTATCTATCTATCTATCTATCTATCTATCTATCTATCTATCTATCTATCTATCTATCATCATCTATCTATCTACCTACCACTCTTAAATACCTATCTATCTACCTACCTACCTACCTATCTACCACTCTTAAATACATATCTACCTACTTACCTACAACCCTTAAATACATATCTATATCTACCTACCTACCTACCTCTCTTAAATACGTATCTATCTACCTACCTACCTACAACCCTTTAATACATATCTATCTACCTATCTACAACCCTTTAATGCATATCTATCTACCTACAACTCTTAAATACCTATCTCTCTCTCTATCTCTCTTAAATACATCCATATCTATCTACCTACCTACCTACAACTCTTAAATACATATCTACCTACCTACTTACAACTTTTAAATACAAATCTATCTACCTACCTACCTACCGTGTTTTCCCGAAAATAAGACCCTGTCTTATATTTTTTTGAGCTCGAAATAAGCACTTGGCCTTATTTTCGAGGAGATCTTATTATTTTGGGGCACCTGGAGCAAGACGAGGCTCCTCTTGCTGTCTTACCTGATTCCCAGCTTTGTCTCCCTAACCCTAACCAGAGGAAATGGTGGGGACCGGCTGCGCAACCGGTTAAATATTTTCAGGGAGGGCTTATTTTTGGGGGGATGGGTGGGTGGGCTCGTTTTAGCACATGCACCCAAAAGCCCACTTGGGCTTATTTTATGGGGAGGGCTTATTTTCAGGGAAACGGGGTACCTACCTCTCTTAAATCCATCTCTCTCTCTCGCTCTCCCTACCTACCTACCGCTCCTATATCCCAACTCAGAGAATAACAGAGATTGAAGGGATCCTGGAGATCCTCTAGTCCAACAACCTGGGCAGGCAGGAGAACCTATGCCATTTCAGATAAATGATTCTCCCATCTCTTCTTGAAAGTCTCCAGTGATGGGAGTACCCACAAGGGGAGAAACACGACTTAGAACATACAATCATAGGCTTGGAAGGGAACTTTGAGGTCTTCTAGTCCAACCCCTTGCCTAGGCAGGAAACTCTCCACCACTTCAGACAAATGGTTATCCAACCTCTTCTTAAAAACCTCCAGTGTTGGAGCATTCACAACTTCTGGAGGCAATTGTCAGGCAACTGGTTAATTGTCAGGAAAGTTCTCCTTAGTTCTAAGTTGCTTCTCTCCTTGATGAGTTTCCACCCATTGCTTCTTGTCCTGCCCTCAGGGGCTTTGGA
Organism: Coluber constrictor foxii; assembly: GCA_038048745.1. Classification (NCBI taxonomy): domain Eukaryota; kingdom Metazoa; phylum Chordata; class Lepidosauria; order Squamata; family Colubridae; genus Coluber; species Coluber constrictor. The sequence continues at coordinate 2,907,431 of CM075968.1, forward strand.
GAATAGATTGATCCCCTTTTCCTAGTGGCAAACCCTCAAATATTGGAACACCCCTATCATGTCACCCCTAGTCCTTCCTTTCGTTAAACTATACCCAATTCCTTCAACGGGCGGAGACCCCTGAAGGGTCAGAGGGAGAGGTGAGATGGGGGGCTGGCAAAGCAGACGAGAAGAGAAACATCTGGACTCAAGGCATCTTCTCTGGAACTCTAGAAAGAGTGGGGTGGGCCTCGGGCTTCCTCACCCCGAAGTGTGAACTCGGGTAGGTGTGAATGTTTATTCCTGCCTCTTGTTTTTGAAAGAGAGGGAGGGAGGGAGAGAGAGAGATTGAGAGAGGGAGGGAGGGAGAGAGAGAGAGAGAGAGAGAGAGGGAGGGAGGGAGGGAGAGAGAGATTGAGAGAGAGGGAGGGAGGGAGATTGAGAGAGAGAAAGAGAGGGAGGGAGGGAGGGAGGGAGATTGAGAGAGAGAGGGAGGGAGAGAGAGATTGAGAGAAGGAGGGAGGGAGAGAAAGAGGGAGGGAGAGAGAGATAGAGAGAGATTGAGAGAGAGAGAGGGAGGGAGATTGAGAGAGAGAAAGAGAGGGAGGGAGGGAGATTGAGAGAGAGGGAGGGAGGGAGAGAGAGAGATAGAGAGAGATTGAGAGAGAGAGGGGGAGGGAGATTGAGAGAGAGAAAGAGAGGGAGGGAGGGAGGGAGGGAGGGAGAGAGAGATTGAGAGAGAGGGAGGGAGGAAGAGAGGGAGATTGAGAGAGGGAGGGAGAGATTGAGAGAGAGAGGGAGATTGAGAGAGAGAAAGAGAGGGAGGGAGGGAGGGAGAGAGATTGAGATAGAGAAAGAGAGGGAGGGAGGGAGATTGAGAGAGAGGGAGGGTGAGAGAGAGATAGAGAGAGATTGAGAGACAGAGGGAGGGAGAGAGAGAGATAGAGAGAGATTGAGGGAGGGAGGGAGGGAGATTGAGAGAGAGAAAGAGAGGGAGGGAGAGAAGGAGGGAGAGAAGGAGGGAGAGAGGGAGATTGAGAGAGAGAGAGAGAAGCAAAGCATCTCACAGCTTCCCAAGAGCAGGGCTGTCCTTTTCCACTAAGCTAAAGCTTGCCATCCTGATTCGGACAGAATGAGGCCAAGGCAAGGATTCTGCCAACCCCGGTGGGCATCCGCTAATCACGGCTGAAACGGAGATGTCAAAACCCCAACTTGGATGCACGGACGGTGCCCAGAGCGAGTGACTCGACACGCCAAGGCCCAGCCCTCATTATCCCAGAATCCTTGGCTGACCCTGCTTGTCGTGGGAAGCTGGCTGGGTGAATTGGGCTACGACACCCCCCCATTCCCCCCACACCACCACCACATTCTGCCGAAGGGCTTGGGTTTACCCCCAACCAGGGTGGATAAAAATCCATTTTTAAAATTTAAATTGGATTTGTTTTTTTTTTAAATGTCAATCAAATTTATTTTCGGAGTAGAAAACCAAAATGTCTCTAGAGCTAGCTTTCTATTTAAGATCCATTCATAATTTAAGTTTGTTCAGCATGAAAAGGAGGTTAATTATGTAGCATGAGGAGGCTGCGTACGTTCCACAATATTTACATTTTGGGTAAAGGCGTTCAGTGCATCCGAAGCTCTGCCAGCTAAATAGGAAACCTTCGTCTGGTTTGCAAATAATCATATTCAAAGATTCTCACTGCCAGCCAAGAATGAGCCCTTACATTTAAAAGAGCGCCTGTCGTTTCAGATCCATCATGGCGGATGCCCCTGTGAGTGGGCACCTATCCACTCATCTGCTGCCGTGTCACTCCCATTGAAGCCGTCCCATTGAAGTGAATGGGACGGTCGGGGAGTCAACAGCCGGTGAGAGGAGGAGCGGCTGCGAGACAAAATCGCTCTTTAAAAATCATGAGTAGGATGATTAAAAATTACGATTTCAATCGAGTTGATTTAAATTAAAGGAGCCTGAGTAGCGTAGGGGAGTAATGCCTCCTACAAAGGCAGCATTTAAGATCCAGCTGCTGCACTTACTTGCGAGTTCAATCCCAGGCAGGCTCAAGGTCGACTCAGCCTTCCATTCTTTATAAGGTGGGTAAATTGAGGACCCAGTTTGTTGGGGGCAATAAGCTGACTTTGTATAAATATAAATATACAAAAGTATGAAGGCTGTTGCTTAACGCACTGTAAGCCGCCCTGAGTCTCTGGAGAAGGGCGGCATATAAATCAAATTTTAAAAAAAGCCTTTTTTTTTAATTGAAAAAGTTTTACATACAAAATTTTTCCATTTTTTCTCCCCCCCCAACCCCGCCTCCCCCTGCCTCTCCCCACCCCCACCCCATTTTCCCCCCCCATCCCCCCCTTGACTTCCGCTACAAGTTAAAAAAAGAAAAAAAAACAAGTACGTATAATAAAATAATATAGCAAATAAACCTATAAATAATAAAATTTTCCTAAAATTAACTATGTTATAATAAAAAAAAACTAATAACAATAAGATTAACCTCATTAATCAATATTAATATTCATTTGTCAATCAGTACCATACTTATATTTAAACTCTGCCCCCAACCCAATTCCTGACGGCTGTTTTCAACGCCGCTGAAAGAGGACCCCCGTTTGGAGAAAAGGAAAGAGGTAAAAATTAGAAATGGGGAAAATATTACTATATCTAGGGCTATACAATATATTATAATTACTATGCAGACGTAAATATTAGACGTTGGAAGAGCATAATAACCACGGAGAACTGTAGCTATTGCTATTAGTACGGTGTATAAAGTGAATTGACCCAGATAATACTGTTTACTAAGCACTTACGTATGTCACAAAAGAAAAAACAAACAACGGTAAATAAAACTTTTTTTTAAAAAAAAGAAGGACAACCACATCATTTGGGATAGGGGCAATGGGGAGAAACTGGTCCCCACTGTGCTCTGCAGCGGGGTTAAAATGGAGCCTTTCCTTCAGCTGAAAGGCTGGTGAGAAGTTAGTTTTCCAGGAGGGAAGGAAGGAAGGAAGGAAGGAAGGAAGGAAGGAAGGAAGGAAGGAAGGAATAGATAGATAGATAGATAGATAGATAGATAGATAGATAGATAGATAGATAGATAGATAGATAGATAGAATGAATAAATAGAATCACAGAGTTGGAAGGGAACTTGGAGGTCTTCTAGTCCAACCCCCTGCTTAGGCAGGAATCCCTCCACCACTTCAGACAAAGGGTTATCCAACATCTTAAAAACCTCCAGTGTTGGAGCATTCACAACTTCTGGTGGCCAGTTGTTCCACTGGTTAATTGTTCTCACTGTCAGGAAATTTCTCCTTAGTTCTAAGTTGCTTCTCTCCTTGATGGGTTTCCATCCGTTGCTTCTTGTCCTGCCCTCAGGGGCTTTGGGGAATAGCTTGACTCCCTCTTCTTTGGGGCAGCCCCTTGAGATATCGAAACACTGCTATCATGTCTCCCCTGGTCCTTTTTTTCATCAAACTAGCCATACCCAGTTCCTGCAACCGTTCATATATTTTAACCTCCAGTCTCCTAATCCTCTTTGTGGCTCTTCTCTGCCCTCTTTTTAGAGTCTCCACATCCTTTTTTACATCGTGGCGACCGAAACTATTTACAGCCAGAGGGTCTGTTGTAGCAGCAAAAACAGGGGGAGGGGGAGGGGGAGGGAGAAATTTTGGACCATGAGGGTCCACCCAGCCGCCCCCCTCCCTCCTCGTCCTCCTCCTCCTGCCCAGGACCTCAAGCAGAGTTACTGTACGGATTTTACAGGCGTCCCCTTGGTCTATCGGATGAGCCGAGAAAAGAGATTAACTGGGTGGGTTTTGAGTTTTTCAGCCCTCTCCCCATCCAAGCCACCAATCCTGGCTGGGGAGAGGAAGAAGGAAGGGGGTGAAGGACGGTGCTAGAGGAGGGGGGAAGGGAGGGGCTGCGGCCAGGCAGATGCCCCCTGGCCGAAAACCGCCTGCAATTGGCAGCTCCGTGACCGCACAAACCAAAGCAATATTGAAACTCGAGGGGCCAACAAACAGAGGCATTGTTTGGGATGAAGGCCTGGAGATTTGGCAAGGCCTCCACTGTTTGGGTGGAAAGGAACCCACCCACTCACCCACCCACCCACCCAGAGCTTCCATGGGAACGGGCTCGGTCTCCGTTTCTAGCTTTGAGAAAGGGGAGGGAGGGAGGGAGGGAGAGAGGAAGGAAGGAAGGAAGGAAGGAGAGAGGAGACAGGAATGAGAGGGAGGGAGGAGATAAGAATGACAGGAAGGAAGGGAAATTGGGAAAGCAAGGAAGGAGGAAGGAAGGAATGAGAGGAAGGGAGGGAGGAGATAACAATGACAGGAAGGAAGGAAGGAAGGAAGGGAGGTGGGAATGAAACGAAGGAAGGAAGGAAAGAAGGCAGAGAAGGAGGGAAAGGAAGGTGGGAATGGGAGGAAGGAAGGGAAGGTGGGAAGGAAAGGAAGAAAAGAAGGCAGAGAAGGAGGGAAGGTGGGAATGAGAGGAAGGAAGGAAGGAGAGAAAGGGAGGGAGGAGATAAGAATGACAGGAAGGAAGGAAGGGAAGGTGGGAATGAGAGGAAGGAAGGAAAGAAGAGAGAGAAGGAGGGAAGGGAAGGTGGGAATGAGAGGAAGGAAGGGATGAGAGGGAAGGAAAGGAAGGAAAGAAGGAAGAGAAGGAGGGAAGGTGGGAATGAGAGGAAGGAAGGAAGGAAGGAGAGAAAGGGAGGGAGGAGATAAGAATGACAGGAAGGAAGGAAGGGAAGGTGGGAATGAGAGGAAGGAAGTGATGAGAGGAAGGAAGGGAAGGTGGGAATGAAAGGAAGGAAGGAAGGAAGGAAAGAAGGCAGAGAAGGAGGGAAGGGAAGGTGGGAAGGAGAGGAAGGAAGGGAGGAGATAAGAATGACAGGAAGGAAGGAAGGGAAGGTGGGAATGAAAGGAAGGAAGGAAGGAAAGAAGGCAGAGAAGGAGGGAAGGGAAGGTGGGAAGGAAGGGATGAGAGGAAGGAAGGGAAGGTGGGAATGAAAGGATGGAAGGAAAGAAGGAAGGGAGTGGGGAGGAAGGTGGGAATGAGAGGAAGGGAGAGAGGAGGTAAGAATGACAGGAGGGAAGGAAGGGAAGGTGAGAATGAAAGGAAGGAAGGAAGGAAAGAAAGAAGGGAGAGAAGGAGGGAAGGGAAGGTGGGAATGAGAGGAAGGAAGGGATGAGAAGAAGGAAAGAAAGAAAGATGGGAATAAAAAGGATGGAAAGAAAGGAAGTGGGAGGGAGGAGAGAGAGGGAGGAGAGGAATGAGAGGAAGGAAGGAAGGGAAGGTGGGAATGAAAGGATGGAAAGAAAGAAGGGAGTAGGAAGGAAGGAAGGAAGGAAGGAAGGAAGGAAGGAAGGAAGGAAGGAAGGAGATAAGAATGATAGGAAGGAAGGGAAGGTGGGAATGAGAGGAAGGAAGGAAGGAAAGGTGGGAAGGAAAAGGAAGGGAGTTAGAGGGAGGGAGGGAGGAAGAAGAGAGAGGGAGGAGAGGAAGGAAGGAAGGAAGGAACTCTTCCTGACAGCCCTCTTTAAGTCAAATGTTTTGCAAACTTCTTCGTATTCTTTAGAAACGCCAAGATGAAATGTTTCCCTATTAAGCTATTACCAAGGGTTATTTATTATTAAACTATTACTCAGCTTAGCTGGGTTAATTAAAGTCAAGAGCGCCATGTGCTTCCCAAGAGGAATCCTTCTCTCTGCCCCTCCCCAGCCCCCTCTCCCCCGCACTCCCCCAAAATGGCAGTTTGCCACCCCACTGGCCCAACCTGGGTAGCTGGATTCCCCCCCCCCAAAAAAAAATCCCATGGCTCCTGGGGCAACTTTCAAATGTTCACACTTTTGGTTCCTCCAACTCTCTCTCTCTCTTTCTCTTTCTCTCTTTCTTTCTTTCTCTCTCTCTCTGGCTGGCTTTGATCTCGGGGGTCTGGAGGTGGAAAGGGGGGTGGGTGGGCAAAAGCAGAAACTCTCCTTTGGGCCCATTTGGGGAAGGGGCCTGCTCTGCCCTCCCTTCCGCTGCCAGCAGGACTGAAGGCCCAGCGAGAGAAACATGGGGGGGGGAGGGAGAAATGAGAGGAGGGGGCTTCTGCAAGAAGAAAGGGAAAATAAAAAGAGAGGAGGGCAAGAGAGAGTGGGGGGTGGGGGCTGAAGAAGTTCAGAGGGAGCCGGAAACCTCCTCCAGCGGGCACAAACAAAAGCAATTAATGTTGCCCCCTCCTCTTTCTCCTCCTTCCCCCCCCCCGCCCCCCAATACTGAGAAACTTCTACTAGCCTGCTTCATGCTTTTCCAAGGCCAGCATTTTCTGGGAGAGTTGGGGGACCCCCCTCACCCTGTGTCTGAGAAGGGGGGGTTCCCTATTTGTGATGACGCTCAAAGGGGTTTGCATGGACAGAGGTGGGACCCCAAAGGAGAGAGACCCCCACAAAGCTCTCTCTCTCTCTTAGCCAGAGAAAAACACAAACACACACAAATGCAAAGCAACTTTTTCCCAAAGTGTCAAACGGAAAGCGTTCACAAAGGGAATAAACCCACCGCCCCCTCCCCAAAATACTACCCGCCCCCCGTCTCTTAAAGGCCATCTGGGAAGCCGGTAAACAATAGAGAAGCACTTTTGGTGTTGGAGGGGCCGACCCGCCCCCTCCTCAAAGGGCAGACCCCCAGCCCACCTTCGCCCTCCCCACGCCCGCCCTTACCTTCCCAGGTCTCCATTTTGGGCTCCGCCACATTGGCTGGGGGGCAGCCATGAGGGGTGAGGGGGGCCACGGCTTGGCTCACTGCCCCTACCCTGTGGCCATGCAGGGATACCTCGCTGCTCTGCCGGGCCGGGGCACACGGGGCCAGCAGCCCACCCCTCCTCCGGGGGTCAGCTTACAGGCGGGTCACGTGAGCCCAAAGTTCAAGCCCTTAAGGTCACAATTGGGGGGATTCCGCCGAGGAGGAGGGGGAGGAGGAAGAGGAAAGGAGGAGGAGGAGGAGAGAAGGAGGAGAGGAAAAAGAGGAGGAGGATGAAAGGAGGAAGAGGAGGGGGGAAAGGGGGAGGAGGAGAAAGAGGAAAGGAGGAGAAGAGCAGAAGGAAGAGAAAAGGAGGAGGAGTGGGAGGAGGAGGAGAGGAAGAGGAGGAGGAAAAGGAAGAGGAAAGGAGGAAAGGAGGAGGAGGAGAAAGAGGAAAGGAGTAGAAGAGGAGGAGGAGGAGGAGAGGAGAAAGAGGAGAGGAGGAGGAAAGGAGGAAGAGGAGACGGGGAGGAAGAAGGAGAGGAGCAGGAAAGGAGGAGGAGGAGGAGGAGAAAGAGGAAAGGAGTAGAAGAGAAGGAGGAGGAGGAGAGGAGAAAGAAAGGAGGAAGAGGAGACAGGGAGGAGGAAGGAGAGGAGGAAGAAAGGAGGAGGAGGCGAAGAGGAAAGAAGAGAAGGAAGAGGAAAGGAGGAGGAGAAGAGAAGGAGGAGGAGAGGAGGAGGAGGATGGGGAGGGGGAGGAAGAGGAAAGGAGGAAGAGGAGGCGAAGAAGAGAAGGAAAGGAGGAAAGGAGGAAAAGGGGAGGAGGGAGGAGAAAGAGGAGGAGGAGGAGGAGAGGAGGAAGGAAGAGAAGGAAGTGTAAAGGAGGAGGAGAAGAGAAGGAGGAGAGGAGGAAGAGGAAAGAAGGAGGAGAGGAGGAAGAGGATGGGGGGAGGAGGAGGAAGAGGAGAGGAGGAGAAAAAGAGGAAGAGGAAAGGAGGAAGAGGCTGCGAAGAAGAAAAGGAGGGAGAGGAAAAGGGGAAAGGGGCAGGAGGGAGGAGGAAGAGAAAATGAGGAGGAGGGGAGGAGGAAGAGGAAAGGAGGAAGAAAGAGGGAGGAGGGAGAGGAGGAGTAAAGGAGAAGAGGAGGAGGAGGAGAGAATAGGAGGAGGAGGAGGAGGAGATGAGGTGTGTCACACACACCACACCACGCAACTCGCCCTTCCAACCTCTTCGCTCCCTGGTGCTTCTAGAGGTGGCCTCCTCCTCCTCTGCCAGCTCTGCACCTGTGGAGCAGGGCATCCAGGAACGTCCCTGGGGCCTGGGAGGCCCCATAGCAGCTCTGCAGACCCGGATGGACTGGGCTCCACGTGCCAATCCACCAGCATGCACAGGGAACCCTCCCCTTCCACGCCTCTGCCCCCTTCAGGCCTGGTCACGTCCCATGAAGGCGGCTTTCAGGACTGAAGCCTTCCCGGCCGAGCAGCCTGGGGATGGACAAAGCATTGGACTTTTCGTCCAAAAGGGCTATTCCCGGCCTCCGGAGGGCCTTCGGGGGAGTGGGGAAGGCCGTTTTTGCCCTCCCCAGGCTCCTGGAAAGCCCTTGGAGCCTGGGGAGGGTGAAAAACAGGCCTACCATCATGTGGTAAAAGTGGGCGGGGGTGGTGCATGCGCAGGGGTGGGACGCATTGAATTATGGGTGTGGGCACACATGTGGGAGACCTCGCCGCGCTCCGCCCACTTTTGGCATGCGATGTGTGCCATCACTGCCCCACAGCCTTCCTCTTTCTCGTCCTCCTCCTCTTCTCTGCAAACTCCATTCCCTTCTAGCACTGATGATGTTACCTAGCTGGGTCCTGAAACGTCTACAAAGAAACAGCCCAGCTTAGAGAGCAGCGGGGACCTCGCAGTTCTGCTCTCAATCTGTTTCCTCAAAATTAACTGGTTCTTTGGCTTGTTGGCTGGCCGGTGGTCTCGGGGAGAGGCCTAAGGCCGGGTCCTGCCATGTTGGCCAAATACCAGGCTCTCCTTCGGCTAAAAATGCGGAGGCCCCAGAAAAGAACCAGACTGACCCACAAGTCCCCACAACAAGAGTGGGTGGGGAACTGACAGTTACTACCACGTTTCCCTGAAAATAAGACCCTGTTTTATATTTTTTTGAGCCCTGAAATAAGCACTTGGCCTTATTGCCATGCACTCAAAAGCCCGATTGGGCTTATTATCAGGGGAGGTCTTATTTTGGGGAAACAGGGTATCTCTCTACCAGTCTATCAGTTATCTCTATCTATCTATCTATCTATCTATCTATCTATCTATCTATCTATCTATCTATCTATCTATCTATCTATCTATCTATCTATCTATCTATCTATCAGTTATCTCTATCTATCTATCTATCTATCTATCTATCTATCTATCTATCTATCTATCTATCTATCTATCTATCTATCTATCTATCTATCTGCTATCAGTTATCTATATCTATCTATCAATCTCTCTATCTCTCTATCTATGTTATCTATATCTATCTATCTATCTATCTATCTATCTATCTATCAGTTATCTCTATCTATCTATCTATCTATCTATCTATCTATCTATCTATCTATCTATCTATCTGCTATCAGTTATCTATATCTATCTATCAATCTCTCTATCTCTCTATCTATGTTATATCTATCTATCTATCTATCTATCTATCTATCTATCTATCTATCTATCTATCTATCAGTCTATCAGTTATCTATATCTATCTATCTATCTATCTATCTATCTATCTATCTATCTATCTATCTATCTATCTATCTATCTATCTATCTATCTATCTATCTGCTATCAGTTATCTATATCTATCTATCTATCTATCAGTCTATCAGTTATCTCTATCATCTATCTATCTATCTATCTATCTATCTATCTATCTATCTATCTATCTATCTATCTACCTACCTACCTACCTACCTGCTATATATCTCTCTGCTATCTCTCTCTCTATCTATCTATCTACTATGAGTTATCTATATCTATCTATCTATCTACCTACCTACCTGCTATCTCTCTCTCTCTCTCTATCTATCTGCTCAGTTATCTATATCTATCTATCTATCTATCTATCTATCTATCTATCTATCTATCTATCTATCTATCTATCTATCTATCTATCAGTTATCTCTATCTATCTATCTATCTATCTATCTATCTATCTATCTATCATCTGCTATCAGTTATCTATATCTATCTATCAATCTCTCTATCAGTCTATCAGTTATATCTATCTACCTACCTACCTACCTACCTACCTACCTGCTATATATCTCTCTCTGCTATCTATCTATCTATCTATCTATCTATCTATCTATCTATCTATCTATCTATCTATCTATCTATCTATCAGTCTATCAGTTATCTATATCTATCTATCTATCTATCTATCTATCTATCTATCTATCTATCTATCTATCTATCTATCTATCTATCTATCTGTTATCTATATCTATTTATTCTATGTAACAGTTATCTATCTACCGTGTTTCCCCAAAAATAAGACCCTGTCTTATATTTTCTTGAACCCTGAAATAAGTGCTTGGCCTTATTGCCATGCACTCAAAAGCCCGATTGGCCTTAATATCAGGGGATGTCTCATTTTGGGGGAAACAGGGTACTACTGATGATGTTACCTGGATGGGTCACGAAAAGAGCCAAGCCCAGAGCACCAAGGACCCCCTCAGTCGTCGTCCTCTTCCTCCCTTCCAGCACGGATAATGTTACCTAGTTTTGGCTAATGCAAGAAAATGACCGAGCTCAGAGAGCACCAAAGACTCCGTGGTCCTCCTGTCCTCTCCGCAAACCCTACTGCCTCCTAGCGCTGAGGATGTTACCTAGTTGGGTCATGAAACATCTGGAAGAAAATCGCCACAACTCAAGAGAGGACAGTCCTCTTCCTCCACTCTGCAAACCCTCCTCCCTTCTGGCCCTGGTGAACGTTACCTCGTTGGGTAATGTAAGGCAACCTCCAAGCTCAGAGACCACCAAGGAGCCCCGAAAAGCAGACAAGGCCCAAACTCTTCCGTAGGGGAACGACACCCCCAGTGCAAAGGAACACACACACACACACACACACACACAAATGGGATCAGGAGGCATTTCGGAAGAGTTTGTTTTGCCGAGCGACCTCTTTTTTTTTTCCTGGGCCATCAAATTAGATCACATCAAGCGGCGTTTCACGGACTGCCCCCGGTCAAGTCCTGCGTGTTTTCTTAACAGTTCCCCCCCCCCTCCTTCCCCTCCCTCCCTCCCTCCCTCCCCATTCCTGCCACTTTGCATTAACACGTCTTTTCCTGGCCCGCCTGCAGAAAAATCGCAAGCTTTGATGTGTAAGAAGAGTTCATTTGTCCTGCTCTAATTGCTTTCTGAGCGAGCCCAACCACCCATATACACACACACACACACACACACACACACACACACACACACACACGGACCCTCTCCTTCCCTCCTAGGATTTGCTAATTTTTTACAGGTACACAACACTGTAAAAGTGAGGGACGCACAAACACACCCAGCCCTGCTCTGGGGCTCTTCTGTGAAGCCACTAAAAATCAATGCCCAGCCCATTGTTTCTGGAGAGATGGCTGGCGTGATGCCCCATTTTTCCACCCCCACTCCCTGGAATATTTTTTGAGAAAGTGTTGATGTTAATCCTCCAATTTCAACTCTTTTTTTTTTCTTTTGCACTGGGAGAGGAACCCAAACAATCTTCCAAAATGCGACAGGGATAATAATTCCAAGGAATACAGTGTATGAATGCGGGAATGTCAATTACACAAACAAAGGCCAGATTCAAAAAAGAGAAGGGAGAAGAGAGGAGAGAGAAGAAAGGGAAAAGGAGAGGAAGAAAAGAGAGGGGAAAGAGGAGCAGAGGGTTAGAAGGGGGGAAGAAGAGAGGAGTGGGGAAAAGAAAGGAAAGTAGGAAAGAGAAGGAGAGAAAGAACGAAGGAAGTAGGAGGAGAGAGAGGAAGGAAGAGGGGGAGGAAGAGAAGAAAGGGAAAAGGAGAGGAAGAAAAGGGAGGGGAAAGAGGAGCAGAGGAGAAGGTTAGAAGAGGGGGAAGAAGAGAGGAGTGGGGGAAGAGAAAGGAAAGTAGGAAAGAGAAGGAGAGGAAGAAGGAAGGAAGTAGGAGAAGAGAGAGGAAGGAAGGGGAGGAGGAGAAGAAAGGGAAAAGGAGAGGAAGAAAAGGGAGGGGAAAGAGGAGCAGAGGAGAAGGTTAGAAGGGGGGAAGAAGAGAGGAGTGGGGGAAGAGAAGGGGAAGTAGGAAAGAGAAGGAGAGAAAGAATGAAGGAAGTAGGAGGAGAGAGAGGAAGGAAGAGAAGGGGAGGAAGAGAAGAAAAGGAAAAGGAGAGGAAGAAAAGGGAGGAGAAAGAGGAGCAGAGGGTTAGAAGGGGGAAGAAGAGAGGAGTGGGGGAAAAGAAAGGAAAGTAGGAAAGAGAAGGAGAGAAAGAACGAAGGAAGTAGGAGGAGAGAGATGAAGGAAGAGAAGGGGAGGAGGAGGAGAAAGGGAAAAGGAGAGGAAGAAAAGGGAGGAGAAAGAGGAGCAGAAGGTTAGAAGGGGGAAGAAGAGAGAGTGGAGGAAAAGAAAGTAGGAAAGAGGAGGAGAGAAAGAATGAAGGAAGTAGGAGGAGAGAGAGGAAGGAAGAGAAGGGGAGGAGGAGAAGAAAGGGAAAAGGAGAGGAAGAAAAGGGAGGGGAAAGAGGAGCAGAGAGTTAGAAGGGGGAAGAAGAGAGGAGTGGGGAAAAGAAAGGGAAGTAGGAAAGAGGAGGAGAGAAAGAATGAAGAAAGTAGGAGGAGAGAGAGGAAGGAAGAGAAGGGGAGGGGAAAAGAAGGGTTGGAGTAAAGGTAAAAGGTAAAAGAGCAGTCCCGAAAACGTAAAAATTAAAAACGAAAGCTAAAAGATGAATGAAAAATGATGAAAATGACTATACATGTAAACGTGTTTATGAGAAATAAAAATTAAAAATGTATTTAAAAAATATGATAAGACTTGTATTAGATATAATTGCAATAGGATAACCAAATAGTTTAAACTGGGTTTTCTTATATCTTGGCCTTTTTACATTTTGTAGATTATCCTACTTAAAGTTGAAAACCACCTGTATTTTAATACAGACATAAGTCTTTTTTCCTCTAATTCCTACCCATTTTCTCTAGCCCAGAAGTCTGCCACCTTAAACACTCAAAAGAGCCATTTGGACCCATTTCCCACAGAAAAGAAAACACCGGGAGCCACAAAACCCTTCCCGTGCCTGACTATTTCTGAGCGGCCACAAAACTAGCATCTGTAGTTGAATTCAACGTTCTGTTTTCTTCTGAAACTTTTCTTTTCTTGGATTTATCCATGGTTGGCCTACCAGGGGGTTGAAAAGCTCAATACATCGTGTGTCGGGTAGGTGTCGCACACTGACGGTTGTGAGGCATATATTTTGCTTTGCTGCATGTCCACCACATGTGGCAGTATGTGCCTGGGGACTGATCGCATTTCCAGCGTTTTGTAAGACAAGTTACCGAACATTTTGCCAGTCTTGCTGGGGTAAGTGCCACCTGTAAAACATTTTTTGTATAAATCTTAAAAGCAAATGGGAGTGAGGGATCCTCAGATCCAACTCCTTGGCGAAGAAGGACCCCCTCTTCCTACTGCCCCCTACTGGGTTTCGAAATCTCAACTCTCTGGGTACTTCGGGAAGCTATGAAGCAGCAGAAGAGGAGGAGGTCTATCCTGGTTAGGCCTACTGGTTTCTGAGAAGAACAGGGGCATCAGATTAACAGAGTTGGAAGGGACCTTGGAGGTCATCTAGTCCAACCCTCCCGTCCAAGCAGGAGACCCTACACCATTTCTGACAGATGGCAGTCCAGTCTCTTCTTGAAAGCCTCCAGTGATGAAGCTCCCACAACTTCTGAAGCCAACTTCTGTTCCATGGATTGATTGTTCTCACTGTCAGAAAATTCCTCCTTATTTCTAGGTCAAACCTGTCCTTGATCAGTTTCCATCCATTATTCCTTGTCTGGCCTTCGGGTGATTTGGAGAACAGCTTGATCCTCTGCTCTCTCAAACATTGGAAGACTGATATCCTGTCTCCCCTGGTCCTTCTCTTCACTAGACTAGCCATGCCCAGTTCCTGCAACCGTTCATCGTATGTTTTAGCCTCCAGTCCCGTCATCATCTTGGTCGCTCTTCCCTGCACTCTTTCTAGAGTCTCAATATCATTTTTATAGTGTGGGGACCAAAATTGGATGTGGTCTTACTAGGGCTTTATGGAGCCTTTAGCCTTTATAGACAGTTAAGGATGGTAGATTTTGGTCTGGACCAACATCTTCAGGAAGGTTCAGGAAGGCACCAGAGGACCTGACATTGAGATGACAAGGCTGGGACCTTCAGAACTTCTGAAGGCTCAACTAGAAGCTGATGAAGCATCACTCCAGAAGAGACACCCATGATGTGAAGAACTTTCCTCTTTGCCTTCTGGTCAGCCAAGGAACTCTCTTCTTCACTAAGCTGGCAGGAATAGCCAACACCCCAGAAGACAAGCTCAGGATGAAGCCTTTAGTAAGGCCACACCTGGAATACCGCATCCAGGTTTGGTCACCTGGTTACAAAAAAAGAGGTCGAGACTTTGGAAAAAGTGCAGAGGAGAGCAACTAAGAGGATCAAAGGCCCGGAGGCTAAAACATAGACAGAATGCGTTGCAGGATTTGAGTTTGGCCAGTCTAGAGAAAAGAAGGACTTAGAGGGGACATGATAGCAGACTTCCAGTATCTCAGGGGCTTCCACAAAGAAGAGAGGGGAGTCAAATTATTCCCCAAAGCAGCTCTATTCTGATTCTGATTCTCCAAGGTTTTGATTCTCCAAACCCCCAAAACTTTAACCTTAAACCGTCTACTGTTGACCTCACCCCATTCCTAAGAGGTCTGTAAGGGGCGTGCGTAAGTGCACCAGCGAGCCTATCATCCCTGTCCTAATATTCCTTTTCTACTTACTCTTTTCATGTATTCAGATTATGTATATACTTTTACCTGTTATCTCATCTATGCTTGACCAATAAACCTAGGAGAAACT